>JAJHSJ010000002.1:39378789-39479843 GCA_021015155.1 Magnolia officinalis | reverse complement strand
TGATACTGTACACTTGTGTTTGCCATGCGCACACAATTACACCACCCTTAAGCTTTTGTAAGCTTATGCACGACCGTTGCGTGCAGGTAGCGTTGGACAGCAGCAGCGCTGAGGCAGGAGCGCGCATCAGATCATTTTGGAGCCTTTTGACTATACTGTATTTCCCTTCCCGTATTGTACTTAAAAGTTTTTGATATAGTGGGTATGTGTGTTTGATGTTGTTTTGTGACTTGGTTATGCTTGTGGTTGCTCCATTACAAAAAAAAATTCAGACTGAAAAATCCTCCTTGTAAGATTCCAGGGATCGAATCTGGCATATGGGCGTTGGGATCCGAGAAGGGGTATTACGGAGGCTGTCGGCGCCGGATTCGGCGATCGGGAATTTTGTGAGCCCGGTTTCCGAGTTTGGGGCGTGACAAAATCTCTACTTCACCCGAAAATCATATCGCACGTGAACACCACAAGATGGATAGGAAATCATTAAGCGAACACCCGCTCCATCTGGAAATCACAATACGACTGAACACTGTAAGATGAAGAGAGAACAACATACAAATGTCTACTTCACCCAAAAATCATATCGTACGTGAACATCGCAAGATGGCTAGGAAATTGCTAAGAGAACACCCATTCCACCTAGAAATCACAATACGACTGAACACTACAAGATGAAGAGACAAGCAACATACAAACTCTAGACCACCCGGAAATCATATCGTACGTGAACACCGCAAGATGGCTAGGAAATCGCTAAGCGACACTACTAAAAAAATGGGCAAAGGCTATGGATAAAATCCGTAGCCATAGACCTATGGCTATGGTTTTAGTCCGTAGCACGACCATAGTCGTAGGTGCCGTAACAATAGGTCTGGATCTTATAGCTAGGGATTTAATCCGTAGCTATAGGTTACAACAGCTACAGATATAATCCGTAGCAATTATATATATGGCGATAAGCATAAACAGCTACGGATATTATTTGTAGCTAAGAGTCCATAGCAATATGCCAAATTTAATAATGGCTTCAGCTGTCAGATATCGGCTACGGTTAATAACCGTAGCTATTTTGTACATTTAAAAAACAAAGCTACAGATTTAATCCCTAGCCATATAGACCTATAGCTACGGTCAATATCCGTGCTATAATCATTCATTCATTCAATTACCACCTGTATAATCATTCATTCATTCATTCAATTACCACCTGCATAATCATTCATTCATTCATTTAATTACCACTTGCATAATCATTCAGTCATTCAATTACAATCATTCATTCAATCAATCAATTACAATTATAATTACAATAATGCTGAAAATACAAATCTTGGTGAGTCTGTGTGCACTCGCATATGGCCAGGTGCATCCTTCATCTACCATAGATAAAAAATGAATGCGAGTATCAGTAGTCCACCTGCACATCCGACAGCTATACCAATACCTTCTCCTGTGCGTCTTCTGTAATTATTCGAGGGCGAACCACCACTAGAGGACTCTTAAACATAAAAACAAAGAATCAGTCCATAGCATTATGCGAATCATCGGACCAATTGCCATGGTCAACGTCAATCGCTCTTCACTAGGGATGCTTGTCTCTATTGTACCTTCTAATCCTTCTTTATTAACTAAGTTTCATAAAGCATTGAGCCATTAGAGGAAGATGGAGACAGGTCCTAATCCTAAAGAAATTGATGTTTATATCAACTAGAATATGAAGCATTTCAACATCTAAATCTAAAGAGTGATCATTCTTCATTTTCTGCATGTTATAAAGAAAATTCAGCAAGAATAGTTTTGAATGTCACATTGCTCTTAATTTAATGTTCTCTGTGTTCATTTCCTTCGACATGTGTGATGCCCACTTCTTCCAAAACTATCAAGATGGTTCAAAGTGGGCCAAAGGTGCATATAAGGTTAGATTTGCATCATCTACCATAAGATTTGGTTCCAAGTTACAGCCAAGTCATGCTATTAATCATCCAGTTGCATGCCAAAAGTCTAATAAAATCCTTGCAATGTGGGGACCACCTAAAGTGACGCCTAGCATGGAATGCCGAATGCTTTCATGAAACAAAAATAAAAATAAAAAAATAAAAAAATTGAGAAACCAACCTAAATTGGACGTTGGGATAAATGTTTGCAGCTTTGGCATTCCTCTTCACTTGATATCTTCATATCCCTACAAATGAGAGGTAGATTTTAGAAGATATTAGATATATGTAAAGAGTGGTTCTTCCTTTCATGTAGTAAATGCTTTTTTTATTTTTTATTTTTTACACACACTCACACCCACACCACATGGAAAATCAATCTCATGACCTCCGAGTTAAACATCTTAAAATAATAAATAAATAAACAAACAACTATATTGTAGTGCATACATTTAACAAATTGAATGTTATATTCATACTATGACATGCTTGTGAACACAACACACAATCATGTGATGGAATTGGGGCTCCATTTTCGGGGCATGACTGTTAAAAACAGGGGCTGACCTCTCCTAATTCTAGTTCATAATAATTACAATAAGAAAGAGGAAATGAAAAACTGGCATTTACCTTATCATCTTTTAAGTGCAAATCAAGCCAATTCCCTTTTGAATCTTAGGTTATAAGTATAGGTTTAGGTTGGGTTATAGGTTAAGGTTTAGGTTAAGGTTATAGGTTTTGGGATTTGAGAATAAGTTTAGGTTTAGGTTATAGGTTATAGGTTTAGGTTTAAGTTATAGGTTTAGGTTTAGGTTTAGGTTTTAGGTTTAGGTTTTAGGTTTAGGTATAGGCTTAGGTTATAGGTTATAGGTTATATGTTTAAGTTAAGGCTTAGGGGTTCGGGTTTGGGTTTGGGTTTAGGTTATAGGTTTTGGTTTAGGTTATAGGTTATAGGTTTAGGTTATGGGTTTTGGGATTTGAGTATAGGTTTAGGATATAAGTATAGGTTTAGGTTGGGTTATAGGTTAAGGTTTAGGTTTAGGTTATAGGTTTTGGGATTTGAGAATAGGTTTAGGTTATAAGTTCAGGTTTAGGTTGGGTTATAGGTTAAGGTTTAGGTTTAGGTTATAGGTTTTGGGATTTCAGAATAGGTTTAGGTTTAGGTTGGGTTATAGGTTAAGGTTTAAGTTTAGGTTATAGGTTTTGGGATTTGAGAGTAGGTTTAGGTTATAAGTTTAGGTTTAGGTTAAGGTTTAGGTTAAGGTTATAGGTTATATATTTAGGTTAAGGTTTAGGGATTCGGGTTCGGGTTCGGGTTTGGGTTCGGGTTTGGGTTGGGTTCGGTTTAGGTTATAGGTTTGGTTAGGTTATAGGTTATAGTTTAGGTTAACGTTTAGATTTAAGATATGGGTTTTGGAATTTGAGAATGGTTTAGGTTATAAGTATGGTTTAGGTGGGTTATAGGTTAAGGTTTTAGGTTTAGGTTTAGTTATAGGTTATAAGATTGGTTTATATTTAGGTAAGGTCTAGGTTTAGGTTATAGGTATAGGATTTGGGATTTGAGAATAGGTTTAGGTTAGGTTAAGTATAGGTTAAGGTTAAGGTTAGGTTTAGGAAATTTGGTTCGGGTTCAGGTTAGTTTAGGTTTGGGTTAGGTTATAGGTTATAGGTTAAGGTTGGTTTATAAGCAAGGTTTGGGTTATAGGTTTAGGTTAGGTTTAGGTTAGGTTATAGGTTATATGTTGCAGGTTATATGTAACATCCCGAAAAATCGAGGGTCGAGTAGTAACTCAACTCTCGAGTTTCCAGAACATCACTTATGCAACATAGATAATGATGATTAAATGTTGACTGTATTAGAGTAGTGAACATGAGTGAGATTAAGGCAAACAGCATATCATACTCTAGAGACAGTTAAATTTGTAAGCGGAAGACTGTGATAGATAGATAAAATATATAAACTAAGATGAGTCTCCAGAGTGTGATAACATTACCAGGTTAAATAATTACAAGTACAATCCTAAAATATACTAAATGTATAAGGTCATCTAGTCAATATCCCAGAAAGCCCCGCCGATCAGGACACGACTCACTGGAAGTCGTCAGAAGACAACCAATACAAGTAGGCATCGTAGTCATTTCAGAGGTCCGGCTCCGCCTCAGAAGTAGCGTCACCATCTGAAATTAGACAATATCTAGTGGGTGTTCGAAACACCATCCCGTAACGTGGGAGTGAGTAGCTAACTCAGTGGAACAATAAAGCATAGGTTAACATGTTATCAATACAATCAAGCAGTAATGATAAAGCAGTAAAATCAAACACTCCTAAGTACTCTTATTAATGCAAGTATGTATGCGGGTATGATGGATGCCCTCACCACACCCTCCCTCGTGCGACACCATCTCACGTTCGCGGCATGCTTTCATCCTCAGTGCTCCACATCTTCCAGGCACATGCAATGCATGATGAGCATGATTACCGAGTATTATTATTCCATTTCAAACAGCAGGATTGAGAAACTAAGGTACCTCCCTTGTATCATTCCCAAACATGATCCATTCTAGGGTCGTCAGTCCTAGTTAATCTCAGACGATGGTGTGTTTTCTAGGTCACTGCAAAGGTTACCAGGGCTGTTACGCACAAAGGTTACACCGCCCCCATCACCTCTTTAACGATTCATCACTATACAGAAACAGGCCTAGTTCATCTCCATACACCACGGCAACACTCTACGGCTCACCGCGATTCCAAAGTATGCTCGAGGTCACTACAAAGGGCTTTCAGGGCTGTTGCTCGCATTCCTTGCACCACTCCCCCATCACCTTATCAATGTAGGCCGACAACACGAATATAGTGTCCCATACTACCATAATCGGCTCACGAGTTTGGTGCTCACTAGTCACTACGGGGAGGCACGTGGCCCCAGTGTAGGCCGACAGCTCGACCACGGTGTCCCATACCACCATGCTCGGCTCATGAGTCTTACCGGATCGAGGTACCATGGTTAAAAGGGATTTCACTGGTAAGTTTAGTACCCTAGGTTCAAGCAGAGGCATCCAAACATGGTGAACATACATAAGACAGATCGGGTTACTTCACGATCTCGGCTAGCTCGAGCGCACAACAAGTTGAACGACATGAAGTGCATAAGCACTTCGCGTGGCCAACCACTATCGCCAACCGAAGTACGACTCGAGTTCGTCGAACGCATCTCACGTGGCAAATGAATCACAGCCACGAATTCAATTCAGGTACCGATTGTCTGGACTATAATCATAGCCCCAAACACAATCAATTTCAAATAGTAAAGCAGTAATGGATCAAGGTTCAAATCATACAATCAAAGTCTGATATTATCCGTTTAGGGCTGCCAGGGCTGTTGCACGCATTCATTGTTCCACTCCCCCATCACCCATGACGGATCATACAACGTAAACATGAATTTAACATATGCATTACATAGATAAAATCATAAAAGCAGTTGTGCATATTATGAAGCACAACACAAGCATGAGTTTGTACATATTCAATTCCTAATCACACAGCTATCCAAGGAAATCATACACATAGTTAAAAGAGTTAAGAATCATATCTCAACACCCTTATACATTACAATCTACTAACTACTACCCATTCAGACATTTCAACAAACACATTAAAATACATACATCAACATACGCGACATATGTTGATCACATAGGCATTAGGCCAAATCCTTTCACTAGGGAGTTGCCCCAATCATAACACGCGTACACCCACGACGGATAGTCATGGCAAGCAGGAATCCAAGTTCCATATTCATTCAGTCATTTCCACAAACACTTGGGCCACACCGTTTAGCATATATAATGTATATTGGTCGTGGCGTGATTTAGGGCAAATCTTTTCATCAAAGGGGTATTGCCAATACAACAATCATATATCGATGACAATTAGTCACGGCGAACACGAATGAGAATTCTATACTCATTCAATCATTTTCACAAACACTTAGAATATACTATTACAACATACATGGTGTATATTAGCAAAACATGTATTAGGGCTAACCTTTCGCCAAGCAAGTATTTTATTCATATATACTATATTCATACAGCAAATAATCATGGTAAACACATCTCCA
Source organism: Magnolia officinalis (assembly GCA_021015155.1). Taxonomy (NCBI): domain Eukaryota; kingdom Viridiplantae; phylum Streptophyta; class Magnoliopsida; order Magnoliales; family Magnoliaceae; genus Magnolia; species Magnolia officinalis. The sequence goes on along the minus strand of JAJHSJ010000002.1, from coordinate 39,473,788 downwards.
AGATTTATATGTATACGGTACTTTCTAGAATACACAATTTCAACATACATAGTGTATATGAGCAAAACATGTATAGGGTGAGTCCTTTCGCCAAACAAGTAATTTATCCACATATAATATATTCATACAACAATTAATCATATCAAACACATTTCCAAAATTTGTACGTATACCGTACTTTCTACAATTACCTAGAGTATGTAGAATTCCATATTTTTCATTTTAATCGAAACGAAAATGGACAGCACTTTGTACATGTGCAATTGCATGCAGATCATGAATCTATCATTATCTGACATTGAAAGCGTTTGAAAACCATAACCTATACACCTAAAGTCCGCACCTTTTGTCGTAGAATCGTAACGAAGTCGATAGGTTTGCTAAGCTTCCGTATTCGGCAGTTTGGCAACCTATAGAACGAAATAGGTTAGCTATTTCATAACCTACAACCACCCAAGCCCCAAATCAGATTAGGGTTAGGGTTTCTTACTAAAACAGGGCTGGAATCGCGGGAAAGCGATGAGAACGGAGCGGCAGAGCTCGCGGAGCGGTAGGGAAGAGTGGCAGGAAGATTCTCCAACTGCTCCCACACTTTCTCTCTCTTTTCTCTCTTCTCTCTCTAGGGTTTCTCTCAAATTCGTATGGCTGCCATGAGAGAGGGTTTAAAGTTCTTATATAGCCTAAAAACTAACCGAAATAGACTCCAGGTCAAAGTATACTTAGGTTATAACCAAAGTGAGCTGGTTTCAGCTCAACGGAGGACTTCTGGCTGGCCTTCTTGAGCCAAAGGTCGGACTTAAGCTCACCGACAATGGATCTAGGTTCTATTAAGTTTTCGTTCCAGTAGGGTCTCAGATCACGCGTGGCGGACCAGTTTCAGTTCAACGGTCAGCGGATCTCGATCGGAGATTCTGAGTACATGTAAATGTGTATGAAATTTCTCCTGATCCGAGGTGTAATTTGGTCTGATTCTGATGGTCTGGTTGCTTAAAACTGATCCGCAAGCGAGAGGTGCCAGATTACTATTCAAGATATTTTATTTGAATTAATTTCACATTTCTCACACTCTTCACTCCTAGCTCAAGCGAATAGCGCTGGGACACTATCTGGATTTGATTTTCGAGATAGTTGTCAAGCCCAGCAAGGCGGTCCTAATTCCTTAACTTCGTGTTAATCGAACTTCCGACGTGCGGTCCAGATCTGATACGGAGTTTCGAGATGCTCCCGAGAGTAGCCGGGTAATGAGATTGATCCTAGATTTTAGGGTAACCTAGCGTCAATGATTCTACAAGTTTTGGGTCTTGCAGAACGTATTTAAAGTGATTGGTGCTAATTTCACAGGCACACTAGTTTAACACTAGCTAAATCTCGCGTAATTTATGAAGGGTTTAGTCCCATAAGATTTTTGTCTGAGGTGGTACTTAGTCCTTTGTAGTTTGTATATAAAGTGATCCAAGTTATACTACTTAGCTAGTTTAAGATAGTGTCTAGGGTAAAAGTACTTTGAAAAATCTAAGGAACAAGGTGGTGAAGGGTGGGATTGTGAAAGAAAAGAAATGGGTTCACAAGCGCTTTTAGCCTTTGGGACTGAGTTTTTGACAAGTTAATAAGGTGTTAGGATCGACCATTGCCTAAGGACGTCTAATTCCAGGTTGGGAAAAATCCGGATGTTACAATCTAACCCCCCTTAAAACAAAATTTCATCCCCAAAATGCTAAGGGTAATAAGGAAAGATTTCCATTATTTCATTTGCCTAAGACTATTGATTCCAAGTTTCTACGCGTGGTAGGGCATATACTAGTCTGGTTCATTTTAGTCTACCCCCCCTTAAAACTTATTTCTTTATCCATTTCTCATACCCTGATGGTTTGCTACAATTTATTTCTGTACCTATGTGGAGTCTTGACGACAAATCCCAGCAATTTAGAGTAAGATAGTTGTTTTCAATGTTTGACCAACACGGAGAGACGTTTTTGGTGGGCTCGATCCCGATACATCGATCATCTACCTGACCAGGGTAGAAGGCTCATCGTATGCCTTCCGAATCCTGGTGGATCCTGGTCTTCTGCTTGTCAAGCAGTGAGTCCATTGGTAGTCACCCAGGATTGAGAATTGAGTCAAGCTGCGAATGTTTCGCAGTTGTATATTTCAGTAACCCCATAGTCCGATCACTCTAGAAACGTAGGGAGTGTCCATCATTGAAAGGCTCAAATGGTCTATGTCTAAGGTTGCCCTTTAAGTCTTAGTCTAAGAGAGTCCTTATTGTTATCTATGTCCAAGGAAATGGTGAATCAAATCTTACTAGATCATCCTAAAACGGTTTCTTATAGTAGAACTTGCTAGGGCTGCTATAATGTTCGTATGCAACGAGCACAGCTTCGATCCTGGGCCAATGGGGCAAGGGTCCACCACGCCTTCGCTGCGCCACCCAGATCAAAGAGGTGTATTAGGTGACCTAACTAGATTGGGCTCATAATGTTCTACCCCCCCTAAAAATTTATTTTCACCCTAAAGGCTCAAGATTTATATCCTGCTCCGTATATCGGAACAAGGTGTAATTTAAGACCTATCCTTGACATGAAATGAGATGCGGTCTCCCACTACATCGGTCTTGGTACCTAGGATTATAGAAAGGGGCTATCACGGATGGGTGTTGTGGTGGATTCCAAGGGCGGATGTGAGTTTGTGGCAAGATGCCTAACCCTACCAAGGATTTTGTCACGGTCCAGATTGATCCTATTTAATCATGCCTAGCTTAACAGGCAGGTTATCTTTCTTCATTCATATGGACAAAATGTATGCCGACATGGCATGTAATTGGGACCTAATTCCTAACTATTTGTTGCCCATTTGGGTAATTCCTTGGGCCTAAAAGACAAAGTCGCTATCGGTACATACTCCTAATACTTTTCAAAGACGAAGTTATAAACTTTTGGTTGCAAGTGGTTCGGCCAACACAGAAGAAATGTTGTGTAGTGGGTCTGAGTCGGATACATGGACCTCCTGCCTAGCTAGGACAGAAAATTGTCGTATCAGTTCTTAATCCTAGTTGACCCCGACCTTCTGCTTGATCAGAGCATAAAGTTCATTGGTCACTACCAGGATTGAGAATTCAAATCAAACCACGAATACCTCGCTTATATGTAGTTTCTCTGCTCTGTGGTCCCGATGGTACTAAGTCCATGAGAAGGCGATTCTAAGGGGTGTATTGATTTGACCTATCATTAAATCCAAGGGATATATAAGTTTTCTCTAAGCGTGAATAGTTACTAATCAAACAAGCCTCCTAAGAGTCGTTAAATAAGCCTATGAGTACAGGGGATTCAACAAAGGAACGGATTCACAAAAGGAACGGGGTCTCGTTCCAACCTAATCAAGTCAACTAACTAAGTCTATCACTCAATTATCTTAGCATTTTTAGTCGTTTACATTTCTTAGTCTAATCAGCAGCCTAGGTCAACTTATGGAGCGGTAATCCACTAGTTGTAATCTAAAGCCTATGCTTATACACCAGATGATTTTATACCCTTTTAATAAAAGAAATTGTTTTATCGCCTAGGGTCAAAGTTGTCTGATTGGAATTGGGTTGCCTGAACTCAAATTTAACTACGCACGAGCATTTCACACATGTTCATACTAGCTAAGAAGATTCTAGGGTTTACATTATTAATTTGTTGAATTTCCTATACGGTCAGGTCTGTCGAAAACTAGGAGTACCGCCCTAGGTCCAAAACTCTAAGGGTCATTAAATGGGATTGTATTGCTAATCCTACCTCAGGATTGGGAGTGGCTTGTTTGGTAGGAGGGGATTAAAATTAATAGTATAGGTTTTGGAAAATGAGCCTTGTGTCGGAAAGTGTGAGATGAGATTTCCAAATCCTAGGAATCGGAATTTCTAAGTGTAAGAGGAAAACCCGGGATATACTCTTTATTGCATACATTCCAAACATGGCATTGGAAAACATGGGATACACCCAATTTAGGGACCATACCTACACATACATTTATTATTACTTATACAATTCTATCCACCTAACTCACCTAATGCAGTTTGGCCGAACGGACCCTAAAGGGAGAGAAAAGGGGCTGGAGTTTTGGTTCTCCACAGATTTGGTTCTCATCAGGGTTGTAGAGGCTCAACTACAAGGAGTAAAGAAAGAAAATGAAGAAAATGGATGGGTTAGAGGGCTTGCCCAATTTTGAGCTCCAAATGGGGGGTGTGGGAGTCCAAATGAGGGAAACGGAAAGGGTAGAAGGTAGGTGTAGCTGTAAACGATGGAGTGATGTATGGTTGGACATGAAATAACGAAATGGACGATTGGAGTGATGATTTGAAGAGAAAACAACAACCGAAAAGAGAAAAGGGGGCTTGGAGGGGCATTTGAGAGAGAGAGAGGGGTAAAACGACATGAAATAGGGGTCCCCGGCAAAATCGCACGCACCACACGTGTGTAGAGGTCGGGCCGACCATGACCCGGCCCGACCCAACTTGAGTAGGCCCACCTGACCGCGGTTCCACCGCGGTCCGCTTTGCCCGCCGTGCTGCCGCCGCGGTTGGGTGGTGTTCACCATCCCCCCAAGGTGCCAAATGCACCCTGGGTCCACTTGGTTCCTCCCCGAATTGACGCGTGTGGCCCCTGACTCCGTTTCGAGTCGTTTCGGGTCAAATTGGACGTATCTTACAATTTTGAATGAGTTATCTGACGTAAAATATATGAATTTGGGGTAGAACGAGCTAATGAAGCCAACCAACCCTGCTATGTGGGGTTGTTCAGCCCGAAATTGTGGAAAAACCCTCTGATTGACGGTCATTTCCCTGTTTCAATTTCGTTTTACTAAAATAGTAGTTTTTTTTATTACTCTTCATCTGTCGACCTTGAGGAGTTACGCTCATTGTGAAAAGAGCCTGGAATAATTAGGAGGATGGTTTGGTGAAGCTAAATAGGACACTTACTATTTTTGGCTGAGAACCTTGCACACTATTTGACATCACAACCTAGGAGTTTTAGTTGTAGTTTGTTTCTGATTTCTTTCCCATTACTTGGTATCCCTATTGAAAGGGTTGTAAACTCATTTTTTTCTTTTTTCATTCATTAATCAATTTTGAATTTATTAGAATTTATTTCTATTTTCTGCTTTGTCTTTTCGTAGACTCGAGAAGTCTATAAGGAGTCCAGTGAAGCTCCGGGGATTCGTAGTAGTTATCATCATCACGCTTATTCCGTATTCTACCAATTTTCAATGGTTGGGATGAGGTGGATTGTAATCTAGAACCATCTATAGACGGCCTGGGAATGTTTTAAGGTCGACCCGTGCGACCTGGTTGATACAGACTCGATTTCGGCGTTCGTTTTCAGTGAACTTCGCCAATTGGCGAAATCGGGATACCTATAACTGTTTCTATGTTCCGTCGCTCCCTCCTAAGTCAGAGTGCGTCAGAGTGCGTCGTGTGACCATAACCCAGGTCCGGTTTAATCAAAATCATGCTTTGATACCATCTGTAATATCCCAAAAAATTGAGGGTCGACTAGTAACTCAACTCTCGAGTTTCCAGAACGTCACTTATGCAACATAGATAATGATGATTAAATGTTGACTGTATTAGAGTAGTGAACATGAGTGAGATTAAGCCAAACAACATATCATACTCCAGAGACAGTTAAATTTGCAAGCGGAAGACTGTGATAGATAGATAAAATATATAAACTAAGATGAGTCTCCAGAGTGTGATAACATTACCAGGTTAAATAATTACAAGTACAATCCTAAAATATACCAAATGTATAAGGTCCTCGAGTCAATATCCTAGAAAGCCCCACCGATCAGGACACGGCTCACTGGAAGCCAAACAACAACATTACTCCAGAGACAGTTAAATTTGCAAGCGGAAGACTGTGATAGATAGATAAAATATATAAACTAAGATGAGTCTCCAGAGGTGATAACATTACCAGGGTTAAATAATTACAAGTACAATCCAAAATATACCAAATGTATAAGGTCCTGAGTCAATATCCCAGAAAGCCCCACGATCAGGACACGGCTCACTGGAAGCCGTCAGAAGACAACCAATACAAGCAAGCATTGTAGTCATTGCAGAGGTCCAGCTCCGCTTCAGAAGTAACGTCGCCATCTGAAATTAGACAATGTCTGGTGGGTGTTCGAAACACCATCCCGTAACGTGGGAGTGAGTAGCTAACTCAGTGGAACAATAAAGCATAGGTTAACATGTTATCAATACAGTCAAGCAGTAAAATCAAACACTCCTAACTACTCTTATTAATGCAAGTATGGGTGCGGGTATGATGGATGCCCTCACCACACCCTCCCTTGTGCGACACCATCTCGCGTTCGCGGCATGCTTTCATCCCTCAGTGCTCCACATCTTTCAGGCACATGCAATGCATGATGAGCATGATTACCGAGTATTTATTAGTCCATTTCAAACAACAGGATTGGGAAACTAAGGTACCTCCCTTGTATCATTCCCAAACATGATCCATTCTAGGGTCGTCAGTCCTAGTTAATTTTAAACGATGGTGTGTTTTCTAGGTCACTGCAAAGGCTGTCAGGGTTGTTACGCACAAAGGTTACACCGCTCTCCCATCACCTCTTTAATGATTCATCATTATACAAAAACAGGCCTAGTTCATACTCCAACACCGTGGAAAAACTCTAAGGCTCACCACGATTCCAGAGTATGCTCGAGGTCACTACAGAGGGCTGTCAGGGCTGTTGCTCGCATTTGTTGCACCACTCCCCCATCACCTTATCAATGTAGGCCGACAACAGGAATATAGTGTCCCATACCACCATAATTGGCTCACGAGTTTGGTTGCTCACTGGTCACTACGGGGAGGCACGTGGCCCCAGCGTAGGCCGACAGCTCGACCAAGGTGTCCCATACCACCATTCTTGGCTCATGAGTCTTAGCGGATTGAGGTACCATGGTTAAAAGGGATTTCACTGGTAAGTTTGGTACCCTAGGTTTAAGCAGAGGCGTCCAAACATGGTGAACATACATAAGACAGATCGGGTTACTTGACGAGCTCGGTTAGCTCGAGCGCACAACAAGTTGAACGACATGAAGTGCATAAGCACTTCGCGTGGCTAACCACTATCGCCAACCGAAGTACGACTCGAGTTCGTCGAACGCATCTCACGTGGCAAATGAATCACAGCCACGAATTCAATTCTGGTACCGATTGTCTGGACTATAATCATAGCCCCAAACCCAATCAATTTCAAATAGTAAAGCAGTAATGGATCAAGGTTCAAATCATACAATCAAAGTCTGATATTATCCATTTAGGGCTTCCAGGGCTGTTGCACGCATTCGTTGCTCCACTCCCTCATCACCCATGACGGATCATACAACGTAAACATGAATTTAACATATGCATTACATAGATAAAATCATAAAAGCAGTTGAGCATGTTATGAAGCACAACACAAGCATGAGTTTGTACATATTCAATTCCTAATCACACAGTTATCCAAGGAAATCATACACATAGTTAAAAGAGTTGAGAATCATATCTCAAGACCCTTATACATTACAATCTACTAACTACTACCCATTCAGACATTTCAACAAACACTTTAAAATACATACATCAACATACGCGACATATGTTGATTACATAGGCATTAGGCCAAATCCTTTCACTAGGGAGTTGCCCCAATCATAACACGCGTACACCCTCGACGGATAGTCATGGCAAGTAGGAATCCAAGTTCCATATTCATTCAGTCATTTCCACAAACACTTGGGCCACACCTTTTAGCATATATAGTGTATATTGGCCGTGGCATGATTTAGGGCAAATCTTTCGTCAAAGGGGTATTGCCAATACAACAATCATATATCCATGACAATTAGTCATGGCGAACACGAATGAGAATTCTATACTCATTCAGTCATTTTCACAAACGCTTAGAATACACTATTACAACATACATGGTGTATATTAGCAAAACATGTATTAGGGCTAACCTTTCACCAAGCAAGTATTTTATTCATATATACTATATTCATACAACAAATAATCATGGCAACACACATCTCCAAGATTTATACAACGGTACTTTCTAGAATACACAATTTCAACATACATAGTGTATATGAGCAAAACATGTATAGGGTGAGTCCTTTCGCCAAACAAGTAATTTATTCCACATATAATATATTCATACAACATTAATCATGTCAATACATTTTCCTTCGAAATTTTGTACGTATACCGTACTTTCTACCATTACATAGAGTATGTAGAATTCCATATTTTTCATCTTATAATCGAAACGGAAAATGGACAAAGCACTTGGTACATGTGCAATTGCATGCAGATCATGAATCTATCATTATCTGACTTGAAGAGTTGAAAACCATAACCTATACACCTAAAGTCCGCACCTTTTGTCGCAGAATCGTAACAAGTCGATAGGTTTGCTAAGCTTCCGTATTCGGCAGTTTGGCACCTATAAAAATGAAATAGGTTAGCTATTTCATAACCTACAACCACCCAAGCCCAAATCAAATTAGGGTTAGGGTTCTTACATAAAAATGGGGCTGGAATCACCGGGAAATCGATGAGAACGGAGCGGCAGAGCTCGCGGAGCGGCAGGGAAGAGTGGCAGGAAGATTCTCCCACTGCTCCCTCGTACACTTTCTCTCTCTTTTCTCTCTTCTCTCTCTAGGGTTTCTCTCAAATTCGTATGGCTGCCATGAGAGAGGGTTTAAGGTCCTTATATAGCGTAACAACTAACCGAAATAAACTCCGGGTCAAAGTATACTTAGGTTATAACCAAAGTGAGCTGGTTTCAGCTCAACGAGGACTTCTGGCGAGCCTCCTTGAGCCAAAGGTCGGACTTAAGCTCACTGACAATGGATCTAGGTTCTATTAAGTTTTCGTTCTAGTAGGGTTCTCAGATCACGCGTGGCGGACCAGTTTCAGTTCAACGGTCAGCGGATCTCGAGGGGGATTCCGAGTACATGTAAATGTGTTATGAAATTTTTTCCTGATCCGAGGGTGTAATTTGGTCTGATTCTGATGGTCTGGTTCGTAAAACTGATCCGCAAGCGAGAGGTGGCAGATTACTATTCAAGATATTTTATTTGAATTAATTTCACATTTCTCACACTCTTCACTCCGAGCTCAAGCGAATAGCGCTGGGACACTATCTGGATTTGATTTCTGAGATGATTGTCAAGCCCAGCAAGGCGGTCCTTAACTTCGTTTTAATCGGACTTCCGACGTGCGGTCCAAATCTGATACGGAGTTTCGAGATGCTCCCGAGAGTAGCCGGGTAGAGATTGATCCTAGATTTTAGGGTAACCTAGCGTCAATGATTCTACAAGTTTTGGGTCTTGCAGATCATATTTAAAGTGATTGGTGCTAATTTCACAGGCACACTAGTTTAACCACTAGCTAAATCCCGCCTAATTTTGAAGGGTTTTAGTCCTGTAAGATTTTTGTATGAGGTGGTACTTAGTCCTTTGTATTTTGTATATAAAGTGATCCAAGTTATACTACGTAGCTAGTTTAAGATAGTGTCTAGGGTGAAAGTACTTTGAAAAATCTAAGGAATAAGGTGGTGAAGGGTGGGATTTGTGAAAGAAATGGTTCACAAAGCGCTTTTAGCCTTTGGGACTGAGTTTTGACAAGTTAATAAGGTGTTATGATCGACCCATTGCCTAAGGACGTCTAATTCTAGGTTGGAAAAAATCCGGGCTGTTACATTATAGTTTTTGGGAATTGAGAATTGGTTAGGGTTTAGGTTTAGGAAATCGTTCGGGTTCGGGATCGGGTTTAAGTTTGGGTTTTTCAACTTTAGGTTTGGGTTTAGGTTAGGGAGTTGAGATTAGGATTAGGTGTAGGTTTTGGTTTAGGGATTTGAGAATACATTTAGGTTTTAGTCTAGGTTTTGTTTAGGTTATAGGTTTTGGTTTTGGTTATAGGTTTATAGGTTTTTGTTTAGGTTTATGGGTTTTGGTTATTTGAGAGACTAGGTTTAGTTGGGTTCTAGGTTAAGTTTTAGGTTAAGGTTTTGGGATTTGAGAATAGATTTCGGTTATAAGTCTAGGTTTAGGTTAAGGTTATAGGTTTAAGTTAAGGTTTTAGGTTAAGTTATAGGGTTTAGGTTATAGGTTCAAAAGCTATAACCTAAACCCTGAATGCATCCTGGATGAGAACTGGGAGCAGATGTTGCATTAACACATGGTAAGATGAGACTTCATTCCCTTTAAATCCACGTAATTTTCCTTTACAATGGTCCTCCAATTTGCACTAAAACCGATCGGAACACACGGCTCATGCAAAGTCTGGATGAAAAGTTTTTTCTCTTCTTTTCTTAGATAGAAAGGACCTTGTTTCTGAATGACCTTTTCATTGTTCTTTTTCAGCCATAGACGCTTCTTAATTCCCAATTATTTCAGGTCCCTGCGTACATTAGCATCATCCTTGGTTTTGCCAGGCGTGTTCAACATCAAGGCAACAAGGATTTCACATATATTTTTCTCAATATGCATGACATCAAGGTTGTGACGCACGAGAATATCTTTTCAATACTCCAAATCAAATAATATAGACCGTTTGAAGAACCACGGTGATTCAACATCATCCGCTAGCTCTTGTCGGCCTCCATCAATACCCCTTATATTACTCTTCCCAGTCTTCCCCCACTGCATATTCAAGTTTGCGGTTTGTCTTTTGACTTCAATCCCATCCAAATGGATCGGTTGATGTCGTATCTCCACCTTCTTGTTGAACGTGCCAGCACTTGTGTCCTTCCTAGCCTGTTCTGACATTGGCAACCATCGTCTGTGGCCCATATAAACATGTTTCGTTCCATATTTGAGTCGCAAAGAATCTATGTTGGGACCACATACAGGACAACCATACTTACCCTTTGTCCTACAACCAAAAACATTATCATATGCTGGAAAGTCATGGATTGTCCAAAGCAGAACGACACACATGTTGAATTTGTTTTCATGGTATGCATCGAACGTCGTGACCCCTTCTCGCTATAACTTTTACAGTCATCAATCAATGACTGTAAATAAACATCAATATCCTTTCCTGGTTGTCGCGGTCCCTCAATGAGCAAAGTCAACATAGTAAACTGAGGTTTCATGCAAAGATTTGGTGGACGGTTGTACGTCACACACATAATGGGCCATGAACTATGCGACATACTGAAAGCGTCGAATGGGTTAAACCCATCTGTAGCCAAACCCAATCGAACATTACGAGGCTCAGCTGAAAATTTTGTATACTTGTCATCAAGATTCTTCTATGCAATAGAATCAGCCGGATGCTCCATCTTTTCATGTTGAAATTTCCTGGTTGAGTGCCAAGACATTTCTTTCGCCAACCATGGCACACTGAACATTCTTTATAGCTTGGTGTTATGGAAAATACCTTAACACCTTCCTAGGTATTTGAGATTATTTTCTCTCAGAATCTATTTCAGTCTTGTACCTAGAAGTTTTACAAACAAATGGTTTTCATCTCGTTCTCTCTCCAGTATAAGATGCATTCGTTTGGACAAGCATGAATTTTCACATAATCAAGACCCAACTTTGTAATGATCTTCTTCGCTTGGTAGGTATTAGTTGAGGCCTTGTTACCGAAAGGTAACATCTTCTTTAGTAGTTGAAGGAGCTCTGTAAACCTTTTTATCTCCATCCATGATTCACCTTTAATTTGAAAAGTTGTATAATGAAAGTCAGCATAGTGAAATCTTGGGCCCCAGGGTATAGCTCAGTTATTGCGTCTCGTAGATTTGCTTCAAAATCATTGGTTTCATTTTCTCCAAAGACACCTTCAACTATAGGGGTCACATTCGGCTCATCCTGTACAACTTCATTTAGGTTATTACCACCAAGTTCTTGAATGATCATGTTGTGAACCTCATTTAAGTTCGGGACACTATGGTATTGTTGCGAACTTGATTCACATACAGTACACTTAGGTGATACATGCTCCCCATGCATGTTCCAAACTGTATAGCTTGGGTCGAATCCATTTTCATTAGATGTATTTCCATATCATCATAAGAAACCGAAAACATGCACATCTGCAAGTGGTGCATGGACAAGGAACAGATTCTCTACCAGGAAGGTTTTCTTATGCAAACTTTGAAAAATTCTTATTCCAGCAATAAAACGTGGGTCTGGAAAACTTAGTGTCATCCACTTCCTATTCATTACAGTCGAATCTCGATTAACCAAGGGGTCCATTTTCAACCTGCACCTTACTAAAAATTAAAGTTAGAAATTAGCTTAATAAACCATCCTCCTCAAAGTTGGAAATGAAGGAAGTGCTATAAGATGATTAGACCCAAACAGATATTATATACCAAATACTTAAGGAGTTTGCAATCATTGTATTTTTATAATAAATTAATAATGTAATTTATAAGTAAAATTTTAAACCACTTGCATAGATGAAAAGTCTCGCATGCAATTCTAATATATAAAGTACTTATAAAATCTTTATTGAATAAACATGAGTATTTCACAAAAGAGAAATGCATAAGAAGATGATCCACAATCTCCTCATTATGCATACACAAAAGGCAAATGTTGGGGAGACTCATTGATCTCTTTTGAAGACTACCAATAGTAAGGATTTTCTTTCTCCCTACCAACCACCCAAAAGCAGCAAATTTTGAGGAATATTATAATGCCAAATGAACTTGGAATGCCTCGGCTCCATGATGGCCGCCTCCGTGCACAAGGAAATAAAGGGATTTAACCGAGAACAATCCTGACTTATCTGCCCTCAAGATCGACTTATTTGGGTCGACAACAATCGGGACGAAGAGATGGATGCAATCTAAAAGGGCCGCAAATTCATCGATCTCCTCATCGCGAAGGAACTGCCTGCGAGGAGCCCAAACAATCTCACCTCCAATATGGGAGAAAACAATTCACAACTACTACAGACAGGTCTCGGGCCAAGCAGAATGAGAGGAAATTATGCTTTTAAGGTGGATGTTCCCATCCACTCATCTTCCCAAAACCAAATCAGAAAAGCCCACCCCTTCTAAAGAAGTCGACTTGACAGAAGAGATACATTTCCATAAAGCAAAAGCTCTATAAGTTGATGACTCCCTAGTCTACCATCCCTCATCCAAGGACCCATATTTTCTTCTAATAACAACATTCCAAAGCACCCCTACTTCCACCCTAAATCTCCAATGCCATTGCCCAAGTAAGGCTTTTTTTTGAAAGATGATAATTTCATAAAGGCCGAAGCCAAAATATACAAAGGAATAAACAAAAATGATAGACAGTAGCATTGCTACCAACCCATCGGGAATTGGAACAAACTATCCGATCCCGACCCATTCTATTATAAACGATTTAGCCCTCCTAAAAACATCTATCGCTTTCCCATTCTTGATCATGAAACACCAGGCATTCCTTTCAAGCCATAAAGCCCATAACCCCATTAAAATGCTCAACCTCCATAACATCTTCTCTAGTCTCCCAATTCCCCCACCATGCCAAGCTAGAAGAAAATTGTCTATCGAACACAGGAGTACCCAAAACACCCCAAAAAAGTTGAAATAAGATCCCACATTTCTTTAGCAAATAGGCAATGAAGGAACAAATGGTTCACTGATTCCGCATCCTCGAAGCAAAGAAGGCAATACGCTATCTAAGGACCATTTTCTAGGAAGGAGATCTTTTGTGAAAGATTTTCGTGCCAGATATTTGAGGGTGGCAATGGGCTGACGGCCTGACCCTATGGGGCCATGCCTGGGGCCTTTAGAATCTGACCAAGGGCCAGGCCCGTGCTTGAAATCTATGCTTGGTGTCCAGATCAGGCTGGGCCAGTGATGAATGGCCCAATCCAATCAAGTTGGCGACCTCATGTGGAAAGAATGTATGGCTTAAAGACGCTTGGTAATGGTACCCATTCAACTTACATGTGCAGTTTAAAGGACTGTTGGATCCAAGTTCAAGTTTCAATGATCCAAACCATTTACATGAGGGACTCGTTTTGGTTAGTGGAAACCCAAAATAAATAAATCTTAGATTGGATATTTTAAACTTTTAAGAAATGGTGGAAATGCACATCTTAGTAGGTTCATGCCACTACTTGATTCCTGACAAATGCAGTGAGGTGAATTAACATGTGTTATGGCACATGTGTGGTGGATGAGCCACCACCATTTAAGAAATGGTGGAAATGCACATCTTAGTGACTTAGTCTAGCCCTTCAATCACATTTCTGAATGTATATGAATGCTTGTTCCAGTAAAAGAACAGACGTTACACCAAATTAAAAGACATTCAAATTGATCTTGCAAACTGACAAACCAACGAATTTTCTAGAATTCCCTTCAAGATTATATATATAATATATATTTATATATATATATATATATATATATATATTATATATATATATATATATATATATATATATACTGGATGAAAGTTAGTTGATGTTTACAAACCATGACCAACCATTGCAGCAGTGTGCAATAAATTCAGATGCATCTCAGTAGCTCCATACCACTGCTTGATTCCTGATGAATGCAATGCAGTGGATTAACATGTTTTATGACACGTGTGGTGGATGAGTCACCAACATTTAAAAAATGGTGTAAATGCACATGCTAGTCTAGTACTTCAATCATATTTTTCAATGTATATGAATGCCTTTGCCAGTAACATAAAAGACATTGAAAAAAAATATATAGAAATTCAAATTGATGTCATAATCTGACAAACCCAAAAAAAAATATTCTGGAATTCCTTTCGGGATCTTAAGACAATCCACTGACATCACCATCATTACCTTTAAATCCCATCCAATTCACCCTAATCCCTTCAAAATTGCTTGGGACGTGTTTGGTTCAAGGGATTAAAAGGGATTGGAAGGTTTTTCCCGGAATTGGTCGGGCGTCCCAAACAGACCGGAAATAGCAATCCCGGGATATAGCAATCCCATAGATCTTGCACCAATCCACTGACGTAGCTATCATTACCTTGAAATTTGTGCAATACACTCTAATACCATCCAATCTGCCCGACCAAACAGGCCCTAATGGTGGGCGTTCAATCACCACAGTTTCCTATGGTGTGGTCCACCTGAGATTTGGCCCTAAAATGAGCTGGAAAAAATGAATGGCCTGCATACACATATTATGGTGGAGCCCACAAAGCATTTATAGGGCCCGTTTGGCTGGGTGGATTGAAAGGGATTAAATGGTATTAGGGTGAATGGCCTGGATTTCTAGGTATTGATGGTGTTGTCAGTGGATTGTCTTCAGATACATGGGATTGCTATATCCCTGGATTGATATATCCAGTCTGTTTGGCACGCCCGGCCAATACCGGGATTAAACCTTCCCATCCCTTCCAAAACCTCAAGCCAAACACGTCTCAGGGATTGGGATCAGATCACCGACTCTGTTTGGCACGCCTGGCCAATCCCAAGATTTAACTTCCAATCCCTTCCAATAATATCCAATCCCTTCCAATCCGACCGGCCAAACGGGCCCTGAGATTTTAGAAACAGAGAGAGGGGAATGTGGATTAAAGGATTGAAAGATTTGAGAAAGAGATAAAGAGGGAGAAAGAAAGAAACTAACCGTACGTGCTCCGTCTTCTTCTCCTTCTCCTTCTTGCAGTGAAATGGGTTTTTGAAAACAAAGAGGGGAATGCGGCCTTGAGACAGGGAGAGAGGGTGAGGGAGATCGGGAGATCGAGAGAGGGCAAGGGAAAGAGAGAGACTGAGTGCGAGAGAGAGAGAGAGAGAGAGAGAGAGAGAGAGAGAGAGAGAGAGAGAGAGAGAGAGAGAGAGATGGGTTCGTCAGCGAGTGGAGAAAATGGCGGACGAGAGTTTTGTTTTTGGAGGGGTTTGGGGTTTTGGAGGGGTGCGTGACGGACGGCTCCCTAGCATTTTATGGTTTTAGGACTGTGGGGCCCACTGTGATGTATTTCATATATCCACTCCGTCCACTAATTTTAAATTATTATTTTAAGTACTGATAAAAAAATTAGTTAGATCGAATTTGTAAGGAGACCACACAACATATTAACAGTAGAAATTTAATTTATATTATTTCTTATGGTGTGGTCCACTTAGACACTTAATCTACATAATTTTTGGTCTCATGCACTAAAATTATATATCAGAATTTTTGGATGGATTACATCAAACACATATATTCCAATGGACCTCATGGATCCCCTTAAGCACCATCTATATTTAATATGTTTTAGGTGGGGAGGTATGCTTTAGCTACAGAGCACTTAAGCTATAGCTACGGATTAAATCCATGGCTATATTGATACGGATTAAATCCGTAGCTAAAAGATTTCAACCTCTATAGTCTTTGCTCAATTTTTTGGTAGTGCGAACACCTGCTCCAGCCGAAAATTACAATACAACAGAACACCGCAAGATGACTAGAAAACTAGCATACAAAACTCTACTCCACCTGGAAATCATATCGTACGTGAACACCGAAAGATGGAAAGAGAATCACTAGCCACAAAAGGGTACCAATGTTCCATCAAGCCACGTAGGGCAAATATGCGGTCCAAGCCTTGTAAGGCAAAGTGTGATCCAAGTCATGTAAGGCAGATGTGCGATCCAAGTCGCGTAAGTCAAATATGGACCGCAAGATGGTGAGTTCATGACAGGTTTCATTCATTACATCACTCAATCACAAACGACAAGCATATAGTTAGTTAACAATGTACAACTAAAGATAGCATGTTATCATCAATCATCTATACTTACTATAATTAAAAGAGATATGTTCATTATCTAACATAGGAATCAGGTGCGCAACATATTAACATGTTCACATAATAAGTTAAGTAACTCAATCAAGTGACTTAGAAGATACTAAATGAAAGGATTAAGGCATCATTTATGATTAATGAATTTAAGTGGGAAGCTCAAAGGGTGAGTCCTCACCTTATGAATGAATCACCTGCACTCAATCTAGTGTAGAGTCGCGGCGAGATTAGAAGTGGATTGGAGAGGATGAACTCCTATAT
Source organism: Magnolia officinalis (assembly GCA_021015155.1). NCBI lineage: Eukaryota > Viridiplantae > Streptophyta > Magnoliopsida > Magnoliales > Magnoliaceae > Magnolia > Magnolia officinalis. The sequence continues at coordinate 39,456,750 of JAJHSJ010000002.1, read as the reverse complement.
TTAAATAAGGATATTAATGACAATAATTAAATTCCAATTAGAATAACGATGAAATTTTTTTAAGAGACTTACCCAAATGAATTGGATCTAACTCATCTTAGCCAATTTCCAAAATCCAATTAAGATGTTAGAAAGCTTCTAATTCCTTCTCAAGAGTAAATCTCGTCTTGCAAGCTCGATTCGTGCTTGACTCAGTTTTAAACTGAGTCAACTCAGAACTCTCCTTCCTTCCTTTCTTCCTTCTTCCTTCCTTTCTTTCTTTTATTCTTTCTTTTACTCCCTCACACTCACCTTTTGCTGGAATATCCAGCTAGACCTGGACCAGGCCCAAGTCCGACTCGACCCAGTCAGACTCAGTTTTGACCGAGTTGACTCGGCAACAACCTAGGAGTTGACCTCCCTCTTCCTTTTCCTTTTTTTTTTCTTTCTATTTTCCTTTCTTCTCTCTTCCTCTCCTTCTCTCCTCTTACTTACTCCCTCTCTCTTTCTCCTCACCACTCATTTCTTGCTGGAACCCCAGCTGGACTAGGCCTAACTCGACTCGAACTCGGAGCCACAACCTAACAGCAAGTTGACTTGTAACACCCTGAAAATCGAGGGTCGAGTAACAACTCAACTCCCGAGTTCCAACGCATCACTTATGCAACAAAATGAATGATGATTGAATGTTGTCTGAATTAGTGCATTGAACATGAGTGAGATTAAGCCAAAACAGCATATCATACTCTAGAGACAGTTAAATTTGCAAGCGGAAGACTATGATAGATATATAAAATATATAAACTGTGGTGAGTCTCCAAAGTGTGATAATGTTACCAGGTTAATTCATTACAAGTACAATTTCAAATTATACCCAGTTGTGGAAGTGTAATGTCTTCTATCCCAAATACATAGCCCCGTTAATGCAATACCAGGTCTTCATAGACCTGTCAGAGAGCTACATGTAGGAGAACTCCTCAACATCATAGTAGTAGTCCGGCTCTGCTTCATAAGCATCGCCATCACCTGAAACTCAACAAATCTGGTTGGTGTGTACAACACCATCCCGTAACGTGGTAGTGAGTGATCAACTCAGTGGAACAATAAAGCATAGGTTAACATGTTATCAATTCAGTCAAGCAGTAATGATAAAGCAGTATAATCAAACAATTCTAACTACTCTTATTTAATGCAAGTATGAAATGACATGATGTATGCCCTTGCCAAACCACCCTCATGCGACACCATCTTACGTTCGCGAATGCGTTCATCCCTTAGTGCTCCACATCTACCAGGCACATGCAGTACGATGATGAGCATGATTACTGAGTAATTATTAGTCAATTTCAAACAGCAGTATTAGGAAACTAAGGTACCTCCCTTGTATCATTTCCAAACATGATCCATTCTAGGGTCGTTAGTCCTAGTTAATCTCAGACGATGGTGTATTTTCTAGGTCGCTGCAAAGGCTGCAAGGGCTGTTACGTACAAAGGTTACACCACTCCCCCATCATCTTTTTAACGATTCATCACTATACAGATACAGGCCTAGTTTCATACTCTATACACTGCGGCAAATTCGTCGCCTTACCGCAATTCAGAGTATGCTCGAGGTCACTACAAAGGGCTGTCAGGGCTGTTGCTCGCATTCGTTGCACCACTCCCCCATCACCTTATCAATATAGGACGACAGTACGAATATAGTGTCCCATACCACGATAATCGGCTCACGAGTCTGGTTGCTCACTGGTCACTACGGGGAGGCACGTGGCCCCAGCGTAGGCTGACAGCTCGACCACAGTGTCCCATACCACCATGCCCGACTCATGAGTCTTAGCAGATCGAGGTACCATGGTTAAAAGAGATTCCACTGGTAAGTTTGGTACCCTAGGTTCAAGCAGAGGCGTCCAAACATAGTGAACATACATAAGACAAATCGGGTTACTTGACGAGCTTGGCTAGCTCGAGCGCACATCGAGTTTAACGATATGAAGTGCATGAGCACTTCGTGTGGCCAACCATTATCGTCAACCGAAGTACGACTCGAGTTCGTCGAACACATCTCACGTGGCAAATGAATCACAGCCACGAATTCAACTTTGGTACCGATTGTCTGGACTATAATCATAGCCCCAAACACAATCAATTGCAGATAGATAAAGCAGTAGTGGATCAAGATTCAACTCATACAATCAATGTCTGGTATTATCCGTTTAGGGCTGCCAGGGCTGTTGTACGCATTCATTACTCCACTCCCCCATCACCGATGACGGATCATACAACGTAAACATGAATTTAAACATATGCATTACAAAGATAAAATCATACAATCAATTTAGCATGTTATGAAGTACAACATAAGCATGAGTTTGTACATATTCAATTCCTAATCACACAGATATCTAAAGAAATCATACACATAGTTAAAGAAGTTGAGAATCATATCTTAACACCCTTAAACATTACAATTTATTAACTACTACTCATTCAGACATTTCAACCAACACTTTAAAATATATACATCAACATACATGACATATGTTGATCACATAGGCATTAGGCCAAATCCTTTCACTAGGGAGTTGCCCCAATCATAACACGCGTACACCCACGACGGATAGTCATGGAAAGTAGGAATCCAAGTTCCATATTCATTTGAACATTTTCACAAACACTTGGGCTACACATTTCAACATATATAGCGTATAGTGGCCGTGGCGTGATTCAGGGCAAATCCTTTCGTCAAAGGGGTATTGCCAATACAACAATCATATATCCATGATAATTAGTCATGGCGAGCATGAATGAGAATTCTATACTCATTCAGTCATTTTCACAAACACTTAGAATACACTATTACAACATACATGGTGTATGTTAGCAAACATGTATTAGGGCTATCCTTTCGCCCAAACAAGTATTTTATCCATGTATAATATATTCATACAGCAAATGATCATGGCAAATACATCTCCAAAATTTATACGTATACGGTACTTTCTAGAATACACAATTTCAACATACATAGTGTATATAAGCAAAACATGTATTAGGACGAGTCCTTTCGCCAAACAAGTAATTTATCCACATATAATATATTCATACAATAATTAATCATGTCAAACACATCTCCAAAATTTGTACGTATACGGTACTTTCTACAAATACCTAGAGTATGTAGAATTCCATATTTTTCATCTTTAATCGAAACGGAAAACAGACAGTACTTTGTACATGTGCAATTGCATGCAGATCATGAATCTATCATTATCTGACATTGAAAGCATTGAAAAGCATAACCTATACACCTAAAGTCCGCACCTTTTATCGTAGAATTGCAACGAATCCAATAGGTTTGCTAAGCTTTCGTATACGGCAGTTTGGTAACCTATAGAACGAAATAGGTTAGCTATTTCATAACCTACAACCTATACAACCCCAAAACAGGTTAGGGTTAGGGTTTCTTACCTAGAAACGGAGCTGGAATCACCGAGAAAGTGATTAGAATGGAGTGGTGAAGCTTGTATAGCGGCAGGGAAGAGTGGCAGGGAGATTCTCCCACTGCTCCCACACTTTCTCTCTCTTTTCTCTCTTCTCTCTCTAGGGTTTCTCTCAAATTCGTATGGCTGCAATGATAGAGGGTTTAAGCTCCTTATATAGTCAAAAAACTCACCGAAATAGACTCCAGGTCAAAGTATACTTAGGTTATAACCAAAACGGGTCAGTTTCATCTCAACGGAGGACTTCTGGCAGGCCTCCTTGAGCCAAAGGTCGGACTTAAGCTCACTAACGCTGGATCTACATTCTATTAAATTTTCATTTCGGTAGGGATTCCAGATCACGCGTGGCGGACCAGTTTTAGTTCAACGGTCAGCGGATCTTGATCGGAGATTCCGAGTACATGTAAATGTGCATGAAATTTCTCCTTCTCTGAGGGTGTAATTTGGTTTGATTCTGACGGTTTGGTTGCTTAAAACTGATCCGCAAGCAACACGTGCCAGATTACTATTCAAGATATTTTATTTTGAATTAATTTCACATTTCTCACACTCTTCACTCCGAGCTCAAGCGAATAGCGCTGGGACACTATCTGGATTTGATTTTCGAGATGGTTGTCAAGCCCAGCAAGGCGGTCCTAATTCCTTAACTTCATGTTAATTGGACTTTCGACGTGTGGTCCAGATCTAATACGGTGTTTCGTGATGCTCCCGAGAGCGGACGGGTAATGAGATTGATCCTAGATTTTAGGGTACCCTAGCGTCAATGATTCTACAAGTTTTGGGTCTTGCAGATCGTATTTAAAGTGATTGGTGCTAATTTCACAGGTACTCTAGTTCAACACTGGCTAATTCTTGCCTCATTTCTAAAGGATTTAGTCCTGGGTGATTTCGGTCTGAGGTGGTACCTGGGCCTTTGTAGTTTGTATATAAAGTGATCCAAGTTATAATACTTAGCTAGTTTAAGATAGTGTCTAGGGTGAAAGTACTTAGAAAAATTGAAAGAACAAGGTGGTGAAGGGTGGGATTTGTGAAGAAAATGGTTTGAAAAGGGATTTGAGGCTTTAATTGAGTGTTTGAGGAGTTAAATAGATGTTAGGATTGACCCATCGCCTAAGGACGTCTAATTCCAGGTTGGGAAAAATCCGGGATGTTACATGACTCGACTCCCAACTCACTCTCTCTCTACCTCCTACTGCTGGAACGTTCAACAATGCTTGAACTCAGACGGAGTTCAGCTGGATGGCGTTGGGGCAGCAAATCGGCTCGGGTCACTCCCACCCGATGTGGCAACCACCTAAGGAAGGCGTCAGCATCTCTCCTCCTTCCATCTTCTTCTTCTCTTTTATTTTTAATTGAAGTTCTAGGAACACTTGGACTAGACGCAGAGAGTTAGCAGGTCCGTTACTCGGACATCAGCCCGCATGACTGTACTTGCACTCAATGAAAGTGCAACGACGCACCTCTGTCTCTCCCTACTTTCTCATTCTTCTCCTCCTTCATTTCTCCTTCTATCCCTGCTGTTTCTAGCAGAGGTTGGGCTCAACGTGAGACCCGACCTGAACTTAGTTACTGAATCAGCCCTACTCAGTGTGGCAATGACGGGCGGGACTCGACTCCTCTTTACTCTTTCTTATCTTTTCTTTTTCTTTCGTGTGGACAAGGGCTGCCCTAAAGGAACCTTTATAGGCCCTAGAAAATCTGAAAACATAGGCTACTAATCTTAGGGTTAGTCGCGGTTTTGCGATTCTAACTAGAACAAGAGTTCAGTTTGTCGTTGATTTATTCATGAACCTAGTTACATGGGTGCAATCCTTAATTACGGATGTAATCCTAACATTATAATCCTAAATGGTCGTCTTAGATCAGCAAGTGGGCCACTTTACAAGTGGGTGAGTTTTCCACACGAACAGAGAAGGTGAACCGATCTTCATGGAAAAATGTGATCGGAAGGTTCATCTTTCGATCCATTCCTTTTGGATGGACCAGATTGGTCCCTAGGGACTTGTGGAGCCCATAAAATGGATGACCATTAGCATCTTTTAATCATTTGGCTTCAATAGCGGCGGTGGGTGGAAAACTTGAGCAATGGTTAAGGAAGACCTACTTTGAAGGGCTGGGATTTGCTGAGGTGGAGGGCTGGGATCGCATGAAGAGGTTTCACATGGATCGCCAACATGTAAAGGCAAGAGATTAGTTGCACTCAGCCCGCTTGCGCCCGGGATTGTGCATCTGTAAGTGCGATACCACATGTGAAACTCTGGGGGTTCGGTCTGAATCTCCCATTCTCTAAGATGGACGGTCTAGATCATTTGATCAATGGCCAATGGTGGGCCATCTCGTGACAAAAATGAACGTTGTCCACAAGCTGCTCGCGGGCGGGAGAAGAATATTTTTTTAAAAGAAGGAAAATTACTTCCTCTTTTGTAGCTGACGAGTCAACAGGGTTTGACCAGCACCTTCGGTTCAGTGCACAGTGAGTGTGCAGTTGCTATGCACATGCACCACATGAAGTAGGGTCCACCATGAGGATTTCAACTAATGCACTCCATTCATCTATTTTGTCAGCCCATATTAGGGCCCAGTCTAAAGAATGAGGCGGATCCATGGCTTAGGTGGGCCATACATGCCAAGTTCGTGTTTGATTAGTGGTTTGTACGGCCCATGGTAACATTAAGTGAAATCTAACCCGTCCATCAAATAGCATGGGTCCAAATATGACCCCTAACCAAATCTCAAGTGGGCCATACTTTAAAATCTTGAACTTTAATCGGGTTCTCGCTGATCTGATGGTCAGATCCTTCCAAATCTGTTCGCTAGCAGACCTAATGGTTTATAATCAGATTTAGGGTAAATTTGATAGCCATTTACATACTTAAATGGTCTTACACTTCGATTGCTCTCACAATTGTGAATCTCGTCACATTTATCGCTCCAGAACAGGTTATCCACATTCCTAAGAGTCAATTGAAATGTCTAGGTGAAATCTAATGGTCACTTAGATGATCGGAATCCCAGAAAGATGATGAGAGGTCCTATTCTAATGATCAACCTTATATCTAACCATTGATCCTCAATTTCTTGAGATCTGACGACACAGATGTTCTAGATTCATTTTTCACTTGTTTTAGATATCCCTGAGACTGTATAAGTGGAAGGCTAACCATATCTACCCATTCACATGTCCAAGTGGTTATCTTGAATGATTTAACGGTCAGATCGCTATTAAATGTGACTAAACCCAACCCTAAAGGGTCATATGGATTGTTTAACTGAAATCTGCTGGTTATTTTTATAAGCAGATGTTCCAATGGTGTAATCTATTGGCTGACTTGCCCAATCAAATTACCTAGACTCGATGATCAGTGGATCTATTGATTTGGGTCCTGAAACTAGTGATGTATACTTCGATATATTGGTTCACATTCTTCAAGTGGTCAGACTTAAACTGGATCGTGTGGTTTGATCGTAGGTTGTTAAGAACATGATGAACGGTGGATCTTATGATATGTTGACAATGGATGGTTTAAATTTGTCCACCGAGGAGATTAAATCCCCAAAAGTAGGTCCATCTGGTGGTGTGATGGTCCATCATGAAAGATGACGGACGGATGGCTTGATCTATGGGTGAAAAGTGCCCCCAACTACCGATTCATGCTAGAGCGAAGGTGAGCGTTCAGACAAATTGAGTTTACGTTTATTCTAAGCTAGGTCCTCATGGTAACACCTCTGTACCGAAAAGTACGGGGTGTTACAATCTACCCCCCTTATAGAGAATTTCTTCCCCAAAATTCAGTACTTTTACCTTAAATGGGATGAGGTCAATGTATTTTTCCTCATTCACCACCTTCCCTGTGAAGTATGTTTCTATGCACAAGTGTTCAGGACTATCTACTAAGACTGGGGTTGTTACAATTTACTCCCCTTAAAGAAGAATCTTGCCCGCGAGGTTCGATTATGCTCACCCCAATTTCCTTCAGTGTCGATTAGTATTAAAGGTTTACTCACATGACGTAAAGGAGAGCATTATTATGATTATCCTATATATATATATATATATATATATATATATATATATGAGTTTGAAATTCACAATGACCATTTCACATAATTTAGAATAAAATTAGTAGTTTATGCTCTAAATGTTTGGGTTAACACGAACAAATAGTTATGGTTGGCTTGTGCCTGATACGCCAAACTTCCGCCTAGCCAGGCAGTGAGTTTACTACTATATTTCTTAATCCCAGTGAGTATCGATCTTCTGCTTGATCTATGCATTGAGATCATTGTAATCATTAGGATTTAGAATTCACGTCAAACCGCACATACTTCGCTTAAACATGGTTCTGTCGATTCGCGTTCCTAACCATTCTAGTCTTTTGAGATAGGTTATGTAATTTCCTACTTCCTCAAAGAATAAGCCTAAATGATTCATTATGCTTCAACATTACAATTTAGCTATCCAGGGTGCTATCCTAAAATATATAATTTAATTATTTCTAATTATTTTAGTCACATTCTTACACATTCCTAAAATTTTATAATCCTTACGAACTATCTTATAACTACCAAGGAAGATTTATAAAGATCATACCTTGGTGGGCTTGTTCAGGGTTCGGTGTATCCAAGGCATACATGCGATAAGTTCCTCATTCTCATGCTCGAGGTCGCGAGGCTTGAGCAAGATTCAAAGAAGTCCTCTCATCTGACTGTTCTTGAAACATTGCCTTAAGATATGACCCGGTTTGCCACAATAGCTGCAAAGTTTATCCTGACTCGAAGAATGAATTGGGTGAGATGTGAATTTCATCCTTTTCTCAGGCATAAGTGATGAAGATGGCGCCGATCTAACTTTACTTGTTCAACCTCGAATAAGAGCATGTGTTTTGGCCATACACTCAAAGTCCTTTTTTATCCACATGGCCTTGTCCACGATATCAGCGAAGTCAGCAAAGTCGAAAGTGCACAATCTCGACTGAATTTCAGGTCGAAGACCTTCCTTAAACTTCTGTAGTTTATATTCCTTGTCCTCAACGGCCTTTGGTGCATATCCTGACAATTCGTCAAGGCGCACTTCATATTGAGACACCGACATACTTCCCTGCTCCAACTTGAGAAACTCATATATTTTCTCATGACGATAGCACGGAGGAAAGTATTTTTTGTTGAATCTCTTCTTAAACTCAGTCCAGGTCCACTCATAATCAGATGAGACTCTTCTTAACACACTTTGCCACCATATATCAGCCTCACCTTCCACGGCATAAGTGGCGAGAACAACCTTTTGGACATCCGAATAACCTAGCAATTTCATCATCTTGGCCATTCTATTCAGCCAGTGTTCTGCTAGAACTGGATTTGGTTCTCCTGAGAAGGACGGTGGCCGCAGCCTCTGAAACCTTTCAAATAGATATGCCCCACTAACTTCTTCAATCTTCGAGGCCGATGCATGCATATTATGTTGGAGAGCTTCTAACAGTGTGGCAATCGAAGCCTGTTGTTGTTGTATGATGGTAGTCAGCTGACTAATAACATCGCCAGGTGGTTGAGATGGGATAGTTCCTGATGCTGACTCTCTTTCAGGACTACTTGGCCTAACTGGAGATAAATGAGAGCGCTTAGGACCCTCTTCCCTAACAACCTTGTTTGTCCACGAAGTTAACAAATGAACAGCCTACGGTCTTGGGCGACGGGATTTTTGGGCCATAATCCTATTAAAAGAAAGGATTCATCATGGTCATATCCTCCTAAGCTTAACAAGTCTTAAACTAAGATCGTAAGGCGGCTTATATGAATCATACAAATGGAGTATTGTTCAAATCAATGGTTGCTTGACAACTTCCTATCCTTTGCGATTAAGTGTAACAAGACTCCAAAGATCCTAAGATGTCATCTAAGCATCCTTATACCCATGCCTTCTAATCTTCGACCTACAGCTAAGGTCCTATGATTATCTTAGGGTTGTATTTGTGTCCTGAGATGGATTACATGGGGCCTAAACTGGTGAGTTCTTGAATTTAATCAAACTTTTTACAACACCTAATATTTATTTCTAAGTTCAATGACTACCGTAGATATTTTCAAGGCAGCCTAAAATTTTAGATTTTATATTCACAAGATACCTTAAAGCTAAGGGAATTAAACCTAGTTTTCAAGTCTCTAATTTCATCAATGCAACTTTTGAGTATTTGAATTCGTATAAGTCTTATTTTTTTTTAAGGCCTGATTTATCTAGACCCGCTCTAATACCACTTTGTAACGCCCCATTTTTTGGAACCCGGGTATATGACTCATTCTCCAAAAACCTGAGTGTTAGCCTATAAAATTCAGTGTAAATTTGAACCGCTTATCATTAATCAAAGTTAGCAGCAAATGTACCTAGAGCAAGCCATGTATTGTATAAAAACATTTAAATTACCATAAATATCCAAATGTAGCGCCCATACCTAACTTATACAATCTCAAATAACAAAGTTCGTTAAATAAAAATATGAATCTATCGCCTAATTTTAGAATTCAACATGGGCCATAGGGACCCCGTCTAGTTCCTCAGCTACCCGATCTGCTCTAGTGACCCAATGAACGGCATCGACTCACCTACGCCTGCATCAACTATTACGGTTTAATAGCGTTAATGGCTATCGCAGTGAGGAGCACCCTCTAAGATTACACACTCATCATTCATAATCTAACATAAATCACAATGTATGAGAAGAGACATTAATGATGCAAGTTGAAGTCATGATCATATATTCAGAAATAAGCTAGTCAACATAATCTCAACTTTAAGGAAATGCAATAGAAATCACAATGAAAGGGGACGTATCTAGATAGTCAAATAATCAATCTTACAAACTCCATAAAATGACTAGAAAATCACGCTTTAAACCTCTACTTTATCCAAAAATCATATCGCACGTGAACACCACAAGATGACTAGGAAATCGCTAAGCGAACACCCTCTCCACCCGAAAATCACAATACGACTGAACACCGCAAGATGAAGAGGGAACAACATACAAATGCCTACTTCACCCGAAAATCATATCGTACATGAACACTGCAAGATGGCTATGAAATCACTAAGCAAACACCTGCTCCACCCAGAAATCACAATACTGAAAGTGTCATGGTTTGTCAATTAACGTGAGGGTTGAGTCGATGAGTCGGGTGAGCTCCATATGAAGATCGTTCAAGACATTAGCTCAACCGGATGTGTGTTCCGAGACCGTCAAAGGTAAATTAAGCCTCACATCCCATGTCTGTAAGTGCTATGTTGTAGATCTAGCACCCTGTATTATCAAATTTTGTAGTGACAAACTTGGAGTGATTGACTTGTTTAATAGATAGAAAGTTTACCTTCATACGAAGATGAGTTTTAAGTCATCCGCATCAACATCAAAGTGCATCTTCAACTGTAAGAACAAGATCAAGTTCACGTACTGGACCGAGTGCAAATGCGACTTTAAGTCCAAGTGCATTAAAAATTCAAGTTTCAAGTATACAAGTTCAACTTTCAAGTATACAAGTTCAAGCTTCAAGTACTTCAAGTATATTATCCACCGAATCGACCGAAGTTACAAGTTCAATGTTCACATTTAAGGTATTCGTAACCGTAGAAAGACCTTAGGCTTAGGTCATTCATATTGCATATTAAATTTGGGTTATAGTACTTATTTTAGGCTTTGCTTTGACTAGTCCTAGTCATTGTTTGACTAATCCAAGCACTGGCTCAACCAGTCCAGGGCTTTTTTTCGACCAGTCCAGAAATTAACTCAAATCTTCACATAATTTTGGTAGGTCCTCTAGCAGTTGAGCACCCTGTTCGACCGGTCATGGGGACTGGCTCAACCAGTCGAGTAGGGCTCGACTCAAACTCCAGCAAGCATTTTGAGCCCCACTTGACCAGTCGAGTACCATGCTCGACCAGTTGAGTACCATGCTCGACCAGTCGAGAAGGCCACTCGACCAGTCGAGTAGACCAGTCTACCAGTCAAGAGTCTATTTTATCCGATCGCACCAAAATTTTTAAAATTTGGTTGTTCTCAGGACCAGTCGAGGCAGACCTTAGACCAGTTGAGGGAACCGAATTTCAGCCTATAAATAGAGGACTTTTCTCAGCTTTTTTCATTCATTCCAAGCCAATTTAAGCCATCACTCTGAGAGATAAGTCCCCGTTATTGTGAAGCTATTGTACGGTAATTAAGATTCTTTAATATAGCTTTTTGGTTTTTAATTTCTTGATCTCTTGCTATTCAATCTTACTTGATAAAAGGGAATTCTGTTTATTACTTTTTGAGATCCAAGAAATTGAATCAAAGTTGCCCAAGGTTGGATTTAATTTAAAATTCACTTAGATCTAAAACCCTTTCATTTGTGGGATTGAACATTGAACATCTACGTCTTCAAAGAAGCGGTTCTACTAGGCTACATCGAAGAAGAATCTTCAGATAATTATTGTTATTCAATTTATTTTTGGTTTGTGAAATAAGTTAGAAAATATCTATTGTGGTTTTCACTGAAATAAGCCAGAAAATCTCAGCACGGAGTTTTAAATTGTGATAGCCCATTGAGAACATAGTTGTAAAGGTTTTAAGGTGAACCTTGGAAAACCTTCTTTCATAGTGAAGGCCAATATCACGTGGGTTGTGGATATTGGGAGTGGAGTAGTTGTGGCTGTTTGAGAACAATTGGTGTACACACCGAACCACTATAATTCTTGGAATTTGGATGATGATGATGATGATGATGATGTATGTGATGTGGGGAATGATTGTATTTATTTTCATGTACTTATGGTGAATGTTGTAATAGCTAGATTTGTTTCATTTCTCTTTTGCATTAGTTTGAGTTTTTGATCCTTACTAAGTTCAAGAAATCAAGTTGTCCTACCATAAACCTTGGTTTTTGGTGTAAGGTTGTCCTTTGAACAAAGTTTGTATCAACCTCCTAAGACTAGTGCATTTGAGGTTGTTATTTATTTCAGCTATCTGCATTTATATTCCGCTTTTAATGTTTATTTGGCATAGTCCTATTCACCCCCCCCCCCCCTCTAGGACTGAGAGCTCGCCCTTTGCAAGTGGTATAAGAGATAAGTGGCTGATTTTGTTGGCTTTATTTCCTGAGTTTGTTGATCCAGAGCTTTCAAGATGTCAAATTTTGATAGCCTATCTATTACTAGGCCACCACCGTTTAATGACTCCAACTATGCTTATTGGAAAGCCAGGATGAGGATATTTCTGAAATCCATTGATGAAAACATGTGGTAAGCCATAATGATTAGATGGAAACCACCAGTGTTTGAGGTTCTAGGCAGTGATGGAACCAAGTCCATTAAAGAAACAACTTTTTATTTATGGACTACTCCTCAGAAAAATGAAAGCAGTGTGAATACTAAGGCTTTAAATGCAATCACTTGTGCACTATCACCTAATGAATTCAAAAGAATCATTTCTTGTGATACTACCAAACAAGCCTGGGACATTCTTGAAATGACACATGAGGGTACGTCTATTGTAAAAAAGTCTACAGTTCATATCCTCACCACTAGGTTTGAGGAAAATCGTATGGAAGAAAATGAGACACTTATGGACTTCTATATAAAACTAAATGGCATAGTGAACTCTATGTGGGGTCTTGGAGATAACATTCGGAAAGTAAAGTTTGTGCAAAGATTCTGCGATCACTTCTTGAGAGGTTCAACTCCAAGGTTACTACCGTTGAGGAACTTAGAGACACGGATAACATGAAGGTTGAGGAACTTGTTCGTTCTCTTCAAACATACGAGTTAAATTTTAAAGCTCCAAAAGGTAAGTCTATAGCTCTTATATCATCCAAATTTACTTCACATGATAGTAATGTTAATTCCGATTGTGAAAACTCAGAGGATGATATGGGTTTTCTTTCGGAAAAGTTTTATAAAATTTTTCAAAGTAAAAAGAGAGTTGATTTTTAAAAACCCTCTGAGAAGAGAAACGATAAATCTAAAACATGGAAATCTCTAAAAGATAGCCAATGTTTCAACTGCCATGAATACGGGAATTTGGCAAATAAGTGTCCAAAGAGGGACAAGCCAAAACCTAAAGGCATGTTAGCCACATGGGATGAATCATCCAGCTCTGAAGCTTCTTTTGAGTCAGATGAATCAGAACCCGAATCTTCAAATGAAGTCACAGCTGAAAAGGCCTAGCTATATGTCCTAGAGGGGGGGTGAATAGGACAATGCCAAATAAAACTTATAATAGCAGAATTAAAAAGAATATGATAGCCAAAATAAATCACAATGCAGGAAAGTAAAACAACCTCAAAATTCAGATCTTGAGAGGTTGATACAAATGTTGTTCTAAGGACAACCTTACACCAAAAACCAGAGTTTATGGTAGGACAACCTTATTTCTAGAAAGATCTTTGTATCAAATCTTAAACCAAAGAGGAATACAGAAATAAACACAAACTGAACTGAAATAAATTGTAATCACAAATGTATTATTCTAGGGACAGCCATACACCATAAAAATGGCAGGGCAACCTTGCTGGAACAACTTTAAAGAAATTGAATATCAAGCTGATAAAGGAATAGCAGAAAATAAATTCTAAACTATTACAAAATTCCCACAATGCTTGAATTAAACGATTACAACATTCACCACCATACATACATCCCACAAATGAATAATTAAAGATTAGAAGTATAAATCATTCAACCACAACACAAGGGATTATAGTGGTTCGCCTGTGTGTTCACCAACTGTTAAACAACAGCCACACAGAATGCTACTCCACTCCTAATATCCTCACACAGGGGATATTAGCATTCACTAACAAAATAAGTTTTCACAAGTTCACACAAAACCTTTACAATTGTGTCTTTGTCTATGGGCTTACACAATTAAAAAAAAACCTCACTTCTGAGTTTTCCTGGCTCTCCTCAGATAACCAATACAACAAGATTTTTCTGACAAATCTTGAAAGAAACCAAAACAGAAAGGAATTTACAATTAAATGTAAAATACCTGATTATCTCCTTCGTTGTAGCAGCCCGGTAGAACCAAGTCAGAGTAAATGATTGAATGTCCAAGTTCAATGTCCATACTCAATTACAATGGTTCTCGTTCTAATAGATTTTAAATTAAACCAAAAAGGGCTTGCCTTAATTGATTTTGATTCCAAAGAAAGGGAATAACAATTCCTCTTATCAAATTAGATTGGAATAGCAGAAACAAAATCAATTAAATAAAGCTAAAGAAAGAGAATATTAAATAAGCACACTTAGCTTAGATGGAGCACAAAATTATCTCTCAGAAGTTTAATAAAGATTGGCTTGAATGGATTAATTAATTCGATGAATTCTTCTGAGATTCGTGCTCTATTTATAGGTGAGCAGATCGTGTCTTCGACTGGTCTAGGGAGCTCTTCGACTAGTCGAAGAATTAACAGATATTTGAAAAATCGGGCACGATAAGCTTTGATCGTTTTACGACTAGTCGAAGGTCTCCTTCGACTGGTCGTAGGTCACCTTCGACTGGTCGAAGAACCTGGATTTCATCGCTGGACTTTGAGTTGAAGACTTTCGACTGGTCGAAGATGCAGTCGACACTGTTCATTCGACTGGTCGAACAGATTCCTGGACTAGTCGAAGCCTAACAGAAAATATCCGAATTTTGTAACAAACTTACGACTGATCGAGGAATTTCTTAGACTGGTCGAAGCAAAGCTAAGACTAGTCGAAGAAGGCCTAGGACTAGTCGAAGAACAGACCAAACTCATGTAAAATAAACATCCGACTTATGTATCCAAAGTGACCTACTCCTAAGGTCAACCTAAGGTCAGTCAAACCTCAAACATGAATTAAGAACATTGAAACACTAGGAACAAGTGACCTTGAAGTTTAAGCTTTGAAGTCTTGATGTAGTTCAATCTTAAAATCTTGATATAGTTCAATCTTGAAAGTGTCTTGAGTTCTTTACGAACTGCCTTGTACTCTTCTTGAAGTCTTGCATTCTTGAGTCATGTCTTGTGAGTAGTTCTTGCGGTCAAGGTTTATCTTTGTACTTCTGAGCTTTGCTTATTCATGAATGTTGATCTTTGAGAGAGCTTCACTTATGCAAGTTATATAACAGTGATTTTGGCACCACAAATTTGACAACAGACAAGGATATAAACTATAGCACTTATAAAGGCTTTAATGACTCTAGCCAGAGTCACTTCCACAGGAAGTTGCGATTCAACCGAATATGATAATTTGAGGAGTGACCCTGAAAATGAAAATGAAGATGATCTTCAGGATGCCTATAATGCCCTATATAGGGAGAGTTGTAAGATTGCTGTCAAGCTAAAACTTCAAAAAGAGAAGTTTCTGAAATTGAAAGAGGATTTTGAGAAAACAGTTTTAGAAAAATCTCATATCTCTGATTGTTTTAAAAAAACTAAATGTGATTTGAATTTTAAAACATCCGAATTGGAAAATTTAAGAACAGAAAATGAGAAACTAAAATGTGAAGTTTCTTCCCTATTGAGTTCAAAGGATACATGGAGGTATGCCCCGGGAGACCCTAAACTTGAAAAGTTATTAACCGCATCGAGAACACGTGGAGATAGATCGGGTTTAGGCTATGATAAATACATGCCTCTGAAAAATAAGAGTATAACTCCTACATTTCTCAAAGGAGAATCCTCTAACTCAAACGGAAAGGACTTAAAACATAATAATCAAAACAACTCTAGAAATTTAAAGACTGTTCAAGCACCTAAAGTCAATACTAATAATATCGGCTTTAAAAAACAATCCTATAATCCTTTAGCTGAAAATTTTGTGGACTCACTCAAGGATCTTCTCAAATCTAACTTGAATGTGAGAGTTAATACTAATTACAAGCGAAGGAAAACCAACAATGCTCCAAAACCCAAAACTACTATGAAATAGGTTCCGAAGGTTACTTGTTTAGTTGCCCACACCACCTTCAAGGCTTTGAGTCAATCAAAGTGGTACCTAGACAGTGGTTGCTCAAGGAACATGACAGGTGACAAAGATTTGTTCACCAATTACAAAGATATGACTAATGGATCAGTCACTTTTGGTGATGGAAGCAATTACAAAATAATTGGCCAAGGTATGGTTCATATCTCTAACCTCCCTCTTTTTGAAAATGTTTTATTCGTAGAAGGGCTTAAGCATAATCTTTTAAGTATTTCTCAAATCTACGATGATAAGCATAGTGTAAAGTTCACTAATCAAGGATGCGAGATCTTAAATGAGAAAGGTTGTGTGATATTAAATGGCCGTAGAATGTCTAAGAATTTCTATATCGTAAGTCAATCTTGTTCATCTAAAGTATCTTGTTACATGGTCCAAACCAATGATAGCCAATTATGGCACAAGTGCCTTGGACATGTAAACTACCGAAATTTGTATAGATTGAGCAAAGTCGATCTTATTAGAGGTCTACCCAAATTAAAGAAGATGGATAAAATATGTTGCGAATGTTAAATTGGTAAACAAACAAGGAGTAGTAACAAAAAGGTGAACTCCAATGCCACATCCAAACCCATTGAACTTCTCCACATGGATCTTGTTGGACCAACCAGAATGGAGCGCAGAGGTGGTAAAAAGTATTTCTTGGTTATTATGGATGACTTTACCAGATTTACTTAGGTTGCATTCATGAGAGAAAAATCTGAAACTCTCGATGATGTCAAAAGAATACTTAAGCGTATTCAAACTGAAAAAGAAATTAATGTGGTTAAGATCCGAAGTGATCATGGATCAGAATTCAAAAATAGAAATTTTGAGAATTTCTATAGCGATCATGGAATATTGCACCAGTTTTCTGCTCCTAAGACGCCTCAACAAAATGGGGTTGTTGAAAGGAAGAATAGAGAGCTACAAGAAATGGCCAATGTAATGTTAAATAACATGAAATTACCTAAAAATTTATGGGCTAAAGCTGTTAATACCGCATGTTATATTATCAATCGTGTTTACATTAGAAAATCAAAAGATAAAATAGCTTATGAATTGTGGTTTAATAAGAAACCCACAGTTAAATACTTTCGAATTTTTGGAAGTAAGTGTTATATTTTACGAGACTGGAAAAATTTAGGGAAGTTCGACACTAAGAGTGATGAAGGGATATTCCTAGGTTATGCTCTGAATAGTCGGGCATACTGTGTTCTTAACAAGAGAAATGGTGTCATCTAGGAGTCCATAAATGTGGTTATAGATGATCACCTAAATACACAAATCACTTGTTCAGAAGATGATGAAGTAATGTTATTGAAAAAGCTGACTCCTCATCTTGTCAAATCAACACTGAACTACAATCAGTCAAAGACCATCCTACTGATCAAATTCTAGGTAACCCTCTCACCGGTGTGTGTACTCGAAGACAATTAGAAAACATATGTAATTATGCATGTTTTACTTCCCAAATTGAGCCAGCTAATGTAAAAGAGACACTCACTGATGAAAATTAGATAGTTGTCATGCAAGATGAACTGAATCAATTTGTTAAGAATGATGTATGGTATTTGGTTCCAAGACCATCTGATAAACATATAATTGGAACCAAGTGGATTTTTAAAAATAAATCTGATGAGTTAGAAAATATAATAAGAAACAAGGCTAAACTGGTTGTACAAGGGTACACTCAAATAGGAGTCGATTATGATGAAACCTTTGCCCTAGTAGCTCGTCTTGAATCTATTAGATTGTTCATATCCATTGCAAGTTCCAAAAAGGTTTAAGATCTATCAAATAGATGTCAAAAGTGCATTTCTAAATGGTGATTTACATGAAGAGGTTTATGTTGAACAACCTAAGGGTTTTGAGGACCCTAAACACTCTAATCATGTGTATCGCCTTAAAAAGACACTTTATGGTTTGTAACAAGCTCCCAGGGCATGGTATGAGAAATTGACTAAGTTTTTACTAAGTCATGATTTTGTTATGGGGAGTGTTAATAAAACTCTTTTTGTTAAGAAATATAATGAACACATACTTATAGTACTGATATATGTTAATGATATTATCTATGGATCTACTTGCTCTGGCCTGTCTACTGAGTTTGCAGAGTTGATGAAATCCAAGTTCAAAATGAGTATGGTGGGAGAACTGAATTACTTTTTAGGTCTACAAGTGAAACAACTTAAAGACAATATCTTCATTTCTCAAACCAAGTATGCCTTAAACTTGGTCAAGAAATTTGGATTTGAGAATGGTAAAATATTCGATACTCCTATGAGTTCAACTCTTAAGCTTTCTAAGGATGCAATAGGTAAAAGTGTAGATCCTCAGTTATATCACAGTATGATTGGTAGTTTATTATACTTAACTGCGAGGCGACCTGATATAGCATTCAGTGTAGGTATCTGTGCTAGGTATCAATCAGATCCTAAGGAATCTCACCTTATTGTTGTCAAGCGAATTATTAGATATGTTACAAGTTCGGATAATCTAGTGGTATCCACATGATACTAATGTTCAATTAGCTGGATATACGAATGCTGACTGGACTGGGAATATAGATGATAGAAAGTCCACCAGTGGCAGATGCTTTTATGTTGGGAACTGTTTAGTTTCCTGGCACAGCAAGAAACAGAGTTACATATCATTATCCGCAACTGAGGCTAAATATATTACAGCCGGAAATGCATGTACCCAACTTGTGTGGATGAGAAGAATGCTTAATGACTACGGTATTGCGTAAGATACAATAATTTTGTATCACGATAACTCTAGCGCAATTAATATTTCTAAAAATCTCATCCAAGATTCCCGTACCAAACATATTGACATTCAGTATCATTATATTCGGGAATTAGTAGAAGAAAAATCATTTCATTGGAATATGTGCAAACGAAAAATCAGCTTGCGGACATATTTACTAAACCACTTGATAAGAATAGGTTTTCTAAGTTAAAAATGGATATTGGTATGTGCAATTCAAACTGAGTTTATCATGCTTGCATTTTTATATATTTTTATCCAAATAATTTTGAATAAAAATTAAATAAAATGTGCATTTTTAGTGCTTGCACGACCAGTCAAGCATATACTCGACCAGTTGTGGCTCGACAGGTCGAGCATGTACTCGACTGGTCGTAGCGCGCGGTTGGAGGCCCTTTATGAGTGAGAAAATCACATTTTCACCATTTTTCTCTTCTTCCTCACTTGCCTCTTCTCTGACCCATTGAACCCATCTTCGATTAGTGCTTGGTAAGTACTCCATTTTCGATTTCCTTTCGTATTTGGGTTCCTTGGATCTTACATTGCTAGATTCTTACATTTATTTGATCTTATCTAGTGGTTTCTTAGTTCTTTCTATGAAATTCTATTGGGTATAAAACCCTTGATTCCTATGTTGCATTTCTTTGTTGATTCTTGCAATGGAAGGTCGTTCCTCTAAGAAAACAACTAGAGCTTCCTCTTCAAGGTCCACTCATGTTAGGGTGCGAACCCTACGACCTCCCGGAGATGACCCCGAGTATGTGCGGGATTTTCGTCATTGAGAGGTTATTATTGAGCAGACGGTCAATTCAAACCATCTTGCTCAATTTCATATTCTTCCACTCCTTGTCGCTATAGGATGGGAGAACATTCTGAATTAGGGCAGACTGGTATATTGCTCCATTGCGCAAGCCATGTTCGCTTGTATTAGCGACGTCTCTCTTAAAGAATTAACCTTCACAATCACCTTTAGAGAAGGTCTATTCAAAGTCGATCGTTACATAGTTTCTGACCTACTTGATGTCAATGTAAATGACAATGGCATACCTATACTGACTTTAGCCGAGAAAATGTCTGAGTTGGGAAAGCGTACCATGACTCGCAAATTGTGTAACGTGGATTCAAAATGGAGTTCGGGGAATGTGCTCCGGGCCAACCAAATGTTGCCATAATACAGAGTTTTGCATCGCATTTTTATTTCCAATGTTTATCCCTGATCTGGAAACAAAGTTGAATTGACATTATTTATGGTTCGTATTATTCATTCAGTCGTGTCTAGTATTCCTGTATGTCTTCCTTCTCTGATCTGTTACATCATTATTCAATTCCAACCTCATTCGGGCCATAACTATATCCCATTTGCTTATTTGATGACCGCCCTAGCTTTACACTACAATGTGGTCATGCCGCCTGGCGAAGTTCCTATTACACTTCTTCCGTTCAATAAATGAGTGATAAGAACTTGAATCTACAAGGAATATGTAAATAAAACACTAACCTTGAAGAACTAGGAGATGGGTTTGACCAGTCGACCTAGGACCCATCGAAGAAGAAACCCAAAATGAAGAAAAAAAAAAAGGAATTTTTTCCCCCAAATAAAGCACTAACCCGTGCTACACGACTGGTCGAGTATATGCTCGACCGATCGTGCCACGACTGGTCGAGTATGCACTCGACTGGTCGTGCACAGCCCAAAATATGCGTTTTTCATAAAATTTGAAATTTTATTTATTTAAAATAACAAATATATACAATATGATACAAAAAATGCATAAATAATTAATTCAAATTGCACATACCAAGATCAAATTTCAATTTAGCAAACCTTCTTTTGTCGAGCGGTTTTCTGAATATGTCAGCAAGTATGTCAGCAAGTTGAGTCTCGGTCGGTATATATTCCAAAGAAATAGTCTTATCTTCCACTAATTCATGAATGTAGTGATATCTAATGTCAATATGCTTGGTTCATTAATGTTGAATTGGATTTTTAGAGATGTTAATTGCGCTTGAATTATCATAATATAAAACCATAGTATCTTATGCAATTTCGTAATCACTTAACATTCTTTTCATCCACACAAGCTGAGTACATGCATTTCCTGCTGTAATGTATTCAGCCTCTGCAGTTGAGAGCGATACGGAACTTTGTTTCTTACTTAACTAAGAAACTAAACAGTTCCCTACATAAAAATAACCACCACTGGTTGATTTCCTATCATCAATGTTACCAGCCCAATCAACATCACTGTAACCTGCTAATTGCACATTAGTATCATGTGGATACCAAAGACCCAGATTTGCTGAACTTGCGACATATCGTAAAATGCACTTAAAAGCAGTTAAATGTGACTCTTTAGGGTCAGATTGATATCTACCACAAATTCCTACGCTAAATGCAATATCAGGTCGGCTTGCAGTTAAATACAACAAACTACCTATCATACTGTGATACAATTTAGGATCCACACTCTTAACTATAGAGTCCTTTGAGATTTTTAAGGTAGACTCATTAGAGTATCAAAATTTTCTCATTCTCAAATCTGAACTTCTTAACTAAGTTCAGAGCATATTTAGTTTGAGAGATAAAGAAACCATCAGGTTGTTATTTTACTTAAAACCCTAAAAAATAATTCAATTCTCCAT
Organism: Magnolia officinalis; assembly: GCA_021015155.1. NCBI lineage: Eukaryota > Viridiplantae > Streptophyta > Magnoliopsida > Magnoliales > Magnoliaceae > Magnolia > Magnolia officinalis. The sequence goes on along the minus strand of JAJHSJ010000002.1, from coordinate 39,434,907 downwards.
CCATGCTCATTTCGAACTTTGATTTCATAAGATCTGCAAACTCAACAGTCATGTTAGCACAGGTAGATGCATAAATTATATCATCAACATAAATTTGCACTATAAAATGTGATCATTATGTTTTTTTACAAACAATGTCTTATCAACACTTCCCATTATAAAGTTATGCCTTAGTAGAAACTTAGTCAACTTCTCGTACCATGCCCTGGGAGCTTGTTTCAAACCGTAGGGAGCCTTTTTTAGGCAATAGACATGATCAGTATTCTTAGGGTCTTCAAAACCCGTTGGTTGTTCAACATACACTTCTTCATGCAAATCGATGTTTAAGAAAGTACTCTTTACATCCATTTGGTATATTGTGAACTTTCTAAAGCATGCAATGGATATAAATAGTCTGATTGATTCAAGACGAGATACTGGGACAAAGGTCTCATCATAGTCGATGCCTTTAATTTGAGTGTACCCTTGTACAACAAGCCTAGCCTTGTTTCTAATAATATTACAAAGTTCATCAGACTTATTTTTGAAAATCCACTTTGTTCCAATAATGTGTTTATCTTTAGGTTTTGGAACTAAGTACCAAACACCATTTCTAACCAATTGATTAAGCTCTTCTTGCATCACAACAATCCAAATTTCGTTAGTAAGAGCTTCTTTTATGTTAGCCGGTTTTATTTGAGATGTAAAGTACATGTAGTTACACATATCTTCTAGTTATTTTCGAGTGTGCACACCAGTGAGAGGGTTTTCAAGAATCTGATTAGTTGGATGATCTTTAACAGTCCTCAGTTCAGTGTTCTAATGACTTGATGAAGTATCTAGTTTATCAATTAGAGATACTTCATCATTTTCTGTACTTGAGACAGGTGTATTCAAGTGATCGTCAATAACCACATTAATGGATTCTTGAATTACACCGGTTCTCTTATTAAGAACCCGATATGCTCAACTATTCAGAGCATACCCTAAAAATACCCTTTCATCACTTTTGGTGTCAAACTTACCTAGATTTTCTCGGTCACGTAAAATGTAGCACTTGCTGCCAAAAACCTAAAAGTATTTGACAGTAGGCTTCTTATCAAATAACATTTCATAAGCCATTTTACTATTTGATTTTCTAGTATAAACACGGTTAATTATATAATACGCAGTATTAACGGCTTTGGCCCAAAGATTTTTAGGGAGCTTCATACTATTTAACATTACATTTACCATTTCTTGAAGCACTCCATTTTTTCTTTCTACTATACCATTTTATTGTGGTGTTTTGAGCACAGAGAAATCATGTGATATTCCCTGATCACTGCAAAACTTCTCAAAACTACTATTCTCAAATTTTGATCCATGATCAACATGGATCTTACAGACTTGAGAACCTTTTTCCATTTGAATACGTTTAAGGATCCTTTTTACTTCATCAAGAGTTTCTGAATTGTCTCTTAAGAAGACTACCCAAGTATATCTGGTAAAGTCATCAACAATTACCAGTATGTACTTCTTGCCACCTTAACTCTGGTCCAATAAGATCCATATGGAGGAGTTTGAGCGATTTAGATGTGACATTGGAGTACACCATTTTGTAAGAACTCCTAGTTTGTTTGCCAATCTGGCATTCGCCACATATTTTATCTATTTTCTATATTTTGGGTAAGCCCCTTACTAACTCTCTTTTGCTCAATCTATATAAGTTGCGGTAGTGTACATGTCCAAGGCGTTTATGCCATAACTCAGTCTCATCGGTATGGACCATGTAGCACGATAGATTAGATAAGCTAGAATCGCTTATGATGTAGTAGTTTTCAGAAGTTCTACGACCAGTTAATATTATAGAACCATTTTTATTTAAGATTTCACATCCTTGGTTAGTAAATTTTACACTATGATTATTATCGCATATTTGAGAAATGCTTAATAAGTTGTGTTTTAACCCTTCTACATATAAGACATTCTCAAATAAAGGGAGGTTAAAGAGTTGAATCGTACCTTGGCCAACAATCCTGTAGTTGCTACCATCACCGAATGTGACTGATCCATCAGTCATATCTTTAAGATTGGTGAACAGAGCTTTGTCACTAGTCATGTGTCAGGAGCATCCACTGTCTAGGTGCCACTTTGAATGGCTTATAGCTTCGAAAGCAGTGTGGGCAACCAAGCAAGTAACCTTAGGAACCCATTTCATTACAGTCTTGGGTTTAAGAGTATAGTTGGTCTTCATATGATTGTAGTTGATATAAGACCGACCCATTGAGTTAGAATTTAAGAGCTCCTTAAGTAAATCAACAATTTTCCTAGCTAAAGGATTATGATTCTAATTTTTATTGTTGATATGGTTGCTTTTAGGTTTTAAGGATTGAAAAGTTTTAGCATTTTTAGGATAATTTTGATTTTTCCCTTTTGAGTTTGAAGATTCTCCTTTCACAAACTTAGGAGGTGTATTCTTATGTTTGGGAGGAATACTTTTGTCGTAGCCCAATCCAGATCGGTCCTCACATTTTCTGAATCCGGATAAAAGTTGTTCTAACTTAGGATCACCTTGGGCATACCTCCAAGTGTCTTTTAAACTCAAAAGTGAAGAGACTTCAAGTTTTAGTTTTTCATTTTCAGATTTTAAGTTTTCAACTTGGGAATTTTTGAAATCTAAGTCGCACTTAGTTTTTTCAAAACAATCTGAAATGTGTGATTTTTTTAAAACAAGACTATCAAAATTTTCTTTAAGTTTAGAAAATTTTTCTTTTTGAAGTTTTAGTTTTATGGCAATTTTACAACGTTCCTTATATAGGGCATTATAGGCATCTTGTAGATCTTCTTCATTTTTGTGATCATTATTCAGATTTGCTTCACTAGTTGAATCATCATTATCTGAAAAAGTGAACTTAGCTAGAGTCATAAGGGCTTTAACTTCATTACCCGACTCGGTTTCAGAATCTTCTGACTCAGAAGAGGCTTCAAATCAGGAAGATTCATCCCAAGTAGCCAACATACCCTTCTTTTTGGGTTTGTCCTATTTAGGACACTTGTTTGCTAAATGCCCATATTCATGGTAGTTGTAGCATTGACTGTCTTTTAAAGATTTTCAAGTTTTAGATTTAGATCTTTTCTTTTCATTAGATTTTTGAAAATCAATCTTCTTTTTACTTTTGAAAATCTTATAAAACTTTTTAGCTAAAAGGGCCATATCATCTTCAGAATTTTCAAAATCAGAATTACTATAATTTTCTTGAGAAATAATTTTAGAAGATTTAAGGGCTATGAATTTAGCTTTAGGAGTTTTAAAGTTTAACTCATAGGTTTGTAATGAGCCAACTAATTCCTCTACCCTCATAATATCCGTATCACGAAGTTCCTGGATCGCAGTCACTTTTGAAATGAACCGTTCAGGTAGTGAGCGTAGTATCTTTGCACACACTTTACTTTCTGGGACTTCATCACCGACACCCCACATAGAGTTAACAATGTCATTTAATCTAATATACAAGTCCATAAAAGTTTCACTTTCTTCCATATGAATTTTCTCAAAGTTGGTTGTGAGGATTTGGACTCTAGATTTTTTGACAATTGTTGTTCCCTCGTGTGTCATTTTTAAAATATCCCAAGTCTGCTTTGCAGTATCATAGAATGTAATTCTTTTGAATTCATCTGGTGATAGTGCGCAAGTGATTGCATTTAGTACTTTTGCATTGGCACTATTCTCAGTTTTTCTAAAGAGTGGTCCAAGAGAAATAAGGTATAATTCTCATAGTTTTGGATCCATCGATACCAGTCACTTTAGTGGTAGGAGGGGTCCAATCAGTCACTATGGCTTGCCACACGCTTTCATCCATGGATTTTAAGAAAATTCTCATCCTGGCTTTCCAATAAGCATAATTGGAGCCATCAAATGGTGGAGGCCTAGTGACTGAGAGGCTATCAAAATTTGACATCTCAAATAGCTTAGATCGATTAGCTTAGGAATTTAATCCGAAAGAAATAATAATTAAATGAGCTATTAGGCTCTGATACCACTTGAAAAGGCCGATCTATTAAGTCTTAGAGAGGGGGGGTGAATAGGACTATGCCAAATTAAAAAATTAACAGCGGAATTTAAATAAATTAAATACTGATAGAAATAAACAATCCCACAATGCTAAAATTAAAGACAACCTCAAATGTACGAGTATTGAAAGGTTGATACAAATGTTGTTCTAATGACAACTTTACACCAAAAACCAAGGGTTTATGACAGGACAACCTTACTAGAACGGTGTATGTATCAAAAACTCAAACTAATACAGAAGAATAAAGAAATAAATAGCAACGAAAGAAATCTAAGCTATTACAACATTCCCACACTTGCATAAAAGAAATTACAACATTCTCCACAAATGCAAAAAGCGAATTTTCAACATCCACAAAATAAAATAAACAATCAACCAGAAGACTAGAAATTATAGTGGTTCGTTTGTGTGTACACCAACTGTTAAACAATAGCCACACAACTACTCTACTCTTAATATCCTCACACAGTGGATATTAGCGTTCACTATGTAAATAGATTTTTCAAGGTTCACCTAATACCCTCACAATTGTGTCTTTCAAGTGGGCTTACAAAATTCAAAAAATCCCACACTCTGAGTTTTCTGGATCACCTCAGACAAACCAAAACAGAGAGATTTTTCTGGCACAACCTCAATGAAATCAAAAGAAAGAATTTACAATAATGTAAAATACCTAGATATTCTCCTTTTAATGCAGCCCGGACAAACCAAATCGGAGTAGAAGTTCAACGTAGAAGTTCAATGTTCACACTCACTTGTGAAATGGCTCTAGCTTGATTTGATTTTGATTCCAAGAAATGGGAAAATAACAATCCCTCTTTCAAATAAAATTGGAATGCAGAATTCAAAATCAAATACAAAGAAAGCTAATTAAAGAGAATATTAAATGAGCACAATATAGCTTAAAATAATGACTAACTTATCTCTCAGAGTGGCGTATTGATTTAGCTTGAATTGAATATCAAACTCTGAAATTCGTGCTTTATTTATAAGTGATCGCTTGTTCGACTGGTCCTGAGGTCGCCACAACTGGTCATAGGACCAACAAATTTTTAAAATTTCGAGCGCGATAAGATCAGACTATTCCATGACTAGTCGAAGGACCGGCTTGATCGGTCGAGCGACCTCCACGACCGGTCGAGTCATGTCCACGACTGGTCGTGTGGGACTCAATTTAGTTGCTGGACTTTGAGTCGAGCCTGTAGGACTAGTCGAGTACGAGTCGAGCACTGTTCACATAACCGGTCGAGCAGTCTCCAGGATTGGTCGAGGCTTTAACAAAAATTTCCAAAAATCAATAACAAACTTAATACTGGTCGAGGAATTCTTGGACTGGTCGAGCCAGTCCTAGGACTAGTCGAACATAGCCTAGGACTAGTCGAAAAATAGACTAAGCACTTATAAAATGAACCAATTGAATTATGTATTCAAAATGACCTACCCTAAGGTCAATCTAGGGTCATCCAAACCTTGTTAGTGACATATGAACATTGAGTCTTCTTTTCCTTCGGTTTGATAGTTGATCTTTGAAGTTCACGAGGCTTGAGATCTTATCATATGTAGAAGATTGAACTCGAGACTTCTGAAGCTTAAATTGAAGCTTGAGCTTGAAATTGTAATACTTTGTCTTGACTTGAAGCTTTGAAAACTTGAACAATTGAAGCTTGATAGATTGACTTCACACTTGGTGTTGTACTTGAACATGAACATGTAATCTTGCATTTGACGTTCTTGAAGTAAAGACCTTTGTTCTTGTACATGAGATGCACTTTCTTGAATATATAGATGCACTACACACGACACAAATTCCAAGAGGTATTTCAAGATGTTTTGGCTCTACAAAATTTGACAATCATAGGAGCTAGAAACCATAACACTTACACTATCATCCCGACCTCGCACTCCAGCTTGATCATTCCATTCGCATCGCATATTGCATCTGCAGGCATATGACATTTTAGGCTGTTATGTTTTCTGTACTTATATGGCCTAGATGGACTTAGCAGGATTTACATATTGCATTGTTTCATCGTCATCTGATATTTGGCTCTTTATACTCATCATTTGCATAGCTGATTTGTATTGTGTACTCTGATATTGTATGACTCATGGACTTGTCAGTGTTTCCGCTTACTCTGATATAGTATGCTTCATGAACTTGTCAATATTTTCGATATTCTATGATTTATGGCATTGTACTATATACTTGGCACTTATCTTGCACACACACTTTCACCACCCTCTAAACTTTCTATAAGCTTATACACGATAGATGCAAGAAGGTGGCGTTAGGTCGCAGCAGCGTTGAGCTTGGAGCATGCAACGGACTTCTGGAGCTTAGATTTTCGACATATGTATTTTGCTTTCAGCATTGTATTCAAATATTTATATTAGTGGATATGTGATGATGATGTTGCCTTTATGATTTGGGTAAACTTGTGGTTATGCTTCTTACGAGATAAATATACGTTGAAAATCCTCCATGTAGGATCCAACGATCGGAATCTGGCGTATGGGCGCTGGAAGTCAAGAATAGGGTACTACGGAGGCTGTCGGCACCGAATTCGGTGATCAGAAATTTTGTGAGCCTGGTTTTTGAGTTTGGGGCATGACAATACTTATACTAGGTGAACTTGAGCTTGTTCTAGTAGTTGAACATGCACACTAACTTGAAGTTGTCGTAACTCTTGATGTTGATGTAGATGACTTGAAACGCATCTTCGAATGAAGGTTAACGTTCCATCTATCAGAACAAATCAATCACTCCAAAGTGGTTTGGTACTATAAAATTTGACAATACAGGGTGTTAGATCTACAACATAGTACTTACAGGTACTCATTCGAAACATTTACCATCATTGTTGGATACTCTGATGCCGACTGGGTTGGAAATATAGATGATCGCAAATCAACTAGTGGTGACTGTTTTTATATCAAAAATTGTTTGGTATCTTGGCAGAGCAAGAAACAAAAATCGATATCCCTATCCACTACCGAGGCTGAATACATCACAGCAGGTAGTTGTTGTGCACAACTTCTCTGGATGAAAAAAATGTTGCTGGATTATGGGATTTAGCAATCCACGATGACTCTTTTCTGTGATAATACAAGTGCCATCAATATTTCAAAAAATCTAGTTCAACATTCAAGGACTAAACACAATGACATTAGACACCATTTTATTCGAGAGCTTCTTGAAGATAAAATCATTGTACTGGATTATGTGTCTACAGAAAGACAACTTGTCGATATCCTTACAAAACCTCTTGATGCGAATAGATTTGGTGATCTCCAAAAATCCATCGGATTATGTGAAATTTGATAAAATGCACAGTCAAAATGAGGCAAATAGGCACATCTGAGGACTAAGGTCCTCCTTTTTAAAAAAGGGGAACATAGAAGTTGCCCTGGTCTTGGTCAAATGTACATATGCAAAATAGGCATATTTTCATGTACTAACCAATGTCCACTTGATATGTCAAAGAAGATCAAAATTTAATTTTTTCTGAAAATTTGACATATTCGATGACATCGAGTCAACATCAATGTTATTGAAGTCGTCTGGAATGTGAACAGTCACTATGGAAAATGAAACGTTCAGACACATGCTTCGATGACATCAAACCACTTGATGTCATCGAAGAATCTCGAGAATATGAAACACTGTATCCCGGGAATTTTGTTCTTACCAACGGTCATCGAAACTGACTTCGAGGCCATTATGAGTCTGTATTCAATGACATCGAATCAGATTCAATGTCATCGATGATCTCTATTATAAAAAGACAGCAAGGGCGCGAAAAATTGAAAACTATTTCTTCTCATCTTCTCTAGATTCTGTCTTCCTTCAATCCCTCTATCTTGAGGATACTTTCCATCTAAGAAAGCATGGTGAAGGGTAAAGGTAAGGAACTACCTTGTGTTAAAACTTCTAAATCTAAGAAATCCAGAGGTGACAAACCGGCGGCATGTGGCTCTCCTCCCAAATGTTCAGATTGGGAACAAGTCACAATAGTTGATCGTGTTGTCCTCAATAGTGTTGTTGCACCATATGGGGTGGAACTCATGTTGGAGACAATCAGATGGCAAAATATACTCAATCTTGGTGGTCCATACCAATATGATTTGATTCACAAGTTCTTCAATTGTTGTCACACCATCCGTGAAGATCCACCGTGTATTAACCTGGAGGTTATCATCAAACCAAACTCATCACTCCAGTGTTGCTTGGACGTCTCCTGGGTGTGGAGGTTACATGGATACTAGTCACTAAACGAAATCTGAATGCTCTAGGAGTATGGGGGAAGTAACATGTGCACTGTGCAAAGGGGCCACTGTTCCTCGGAATGAAGGGAAAGTACTTCCTGTTAGATATCTTAAGACCACATTCAAGATTATCAACAATATTTTCAGTACCAATGTGTATCCCTGTCACGCAACGGGAAAGGATCTCTGTCCTTTCATGCTGAATGTCTTATACGACATCTACCAAGAAGTCCTCGTGTGCTTGTCGACCCTAATCCTAGGGCAACTGACTCGTATAGTCAAAGTGGAGCAACTTGATACACTCCCATTCCCGTCTCTCATATGCAAGCTAACGCACTTTGTGGGATTGCCGCCCACGTCTGATACATTGCAACCAGAGGAATGGTTCAATGATGATGCACTTCAACACTTGTACCTGACCACCTCCTATCAACCAGACAGTCCCCCTGCTCGGACCTGTGGCATAGAGGACAATCAACAACCAAATCCACCTACGCCATGGGGCTCTAATCACATGCCACTCAAAAGTCTGGAGTCAGTCAGTAATCGTTGGCGCTCCCATCAGCATGAGCTTGGCCGACATCTGCTAATGGCCAAGCTGACATTGACGAACGTATTCAGAATTGTGAGATGCGCCTGATCGGGATCGAGGAGAATATCGCCGAATTGCAGGAAACTACACAGCAAGTTATTGACTTATGACGGAGGGTGAGACTTGAGCACCATAGTCGGTGTGTTTGCGTTAGGTTGGTTCGTCTGTGGAGACATTTTTGTTGGTGCCCATGGATAGGCAGAATGGTTAATTTTTATTTTTTTTGCAAGAATATGCCCATGGATGGGCTTGATGATTTCTTTTTGGATAATTTAAACAGGTAATCACTGCCAAGCTTGGGTAGTGAGGTGGATTACTCTTCTCTACTAATGATGATCTTTCTGAGCTTAGTATTGAATGTTTATGGGAGTGAATGTTCTGTGAAAAAATGGTGATTGGTTAATAATTGCTTATTATATGCCCAACAAAATGGTTAATTATGTTATGGAATGATGATTCTGTGCTTTATAGTTAAATGCATATTTGTTTATAATGTCTTCTATGAAAGGTTAAGTGCCCTATTTTTCTTGATATGCTTACATGTTTTTAAATGAGGGATCACAACCCTCCTATTATCCTGTGTCTCCTTGTTTCTTCAATTTCAACTTCAGTCAATCGATCGGCTATAGGTATATACTAACCTTTGCCAATGACTGACAAAAAGGGGGAGAACAAATCCCACCATGAGAACGCCTTGTTGTATGTTTTTATGTGCATGGTGGTATAGGTGATAGGGGGAGCAACTGCAAGATAGGGAGAGCAGCTACATGAAGAATGTGTGTATGAACTTAATAGTTTATTTGTAAATTTGTGTAAAGTTCATGTACACATAATTTACGATGTTGTTCTAGGTACTGTTCTACGTGTTTTGTCACGTAATTGACAAAGGGGGAGATTGAAAGTGCCCTGGTTTGTCAATTAGCGTGAGGGATAAGTCAGTGAGTTAGGTGAGCTCCATATGAAGATCGTTCAAGACATTGCCTTAACCGGGTGTGTGTTACAAGCCCGGCAAAGGTAAATCAAGCCTCACATCCCATGTCCTAAAACACCCAGGTAAATAAACTCTTAAAAGCCTTAGAACAACAAAGGAGTAAAAAGTAAGAAAACTTGTTTTTAAACAGGAAAACTTTTAAGTTTTCTACTTAGTTCGATGACATCAAGTTGGAGTCGATAACATCAAACACTCATGTTCGATGACATTGAACTGGAATCGATGACATCGAAATGAAACCTTTTATGTCCAGCAACCACAAAGTATTTTGGACAGAATATTCGATGAATCGAACATACTCTCGATGACATCGAACATCGTTATCGATAACATCGAGGACGTGTCAATGATATCGAAGGACTTAGAGCATTATCCACTAAATCTTCTTGGAAAAGATTCTGACATTGCTCGAGGAATCGAATGAGCTTCGATGTCATCGAAATTCAAATTTCGATGACATCGAGCAAGGTTCGATGACATCGAATTCGGACAAGTGTATGTCCAACGAGCTTCAGAGGAAAAACAATGGTAATGTTCGAGGAATAGCCTCGATAACATCAATATTCAAAGTTTGATGATATCGAGGAAGTCTCGATGACATCAAAAAGGACAAAGAAGTGTCCAATGAGCTTTCAAGGAATATCTTCAAAGAAGATCGATGAATCGAACTAGGATTCAATGACATCAAAATTTAAATTTCGGTGACATCGAATCAGGTTCGATGACATCGTAGTTAGCATTTAATTTGTCCAGCAAGATCTTGTGTTTATAATGTGTGATTCGATGACATCGATCATCTATCAAAAAGTTCCAGGAATGTTTTACAGTTGAGTTCGTATCATCGAACCAATATTCGATGGCATCGAAAGTATACGTTCGATGAGATCGAATCAGGTTCAATGACATCAAACTCAATCAGAAATTGACTGTTTTATTTCTGTTGGAGCTTTTTGCCTTTATAAGGAGAGCTTGTTCTTGGTTGTTGCATTGAGAAAAAGAGAGAGAGCTTTGAGTGAGTAATTGCATATCACCTACCCTAAGCCCTTTTTCTCATGGGAGTTCATCCTTCAATCCACCCTCATCATTGACATTCAATAGAGTGGATTGGTGAACGAACTTCCTCATTCAAGGATCATCTAGCTACTATCTTAATAGCAAATCATTGAGCTGGGATCTCTTGAATGCATAAGAACTTGGAATCTATCCGTCTCACAAATGAGTAATATTCATTAGAGTAGATTCGAACATAACCTTGAGCCAACCCATCGCCTTATATTGGATCATCATCAGTGTTGCGGATCAAGGAAGCTGAAGAATCTTCATCATCAAGGGAGATCATCTTCATCAACGTGAAGAACGGGACTCATCTACTTATCTGTAAGTCATTAGAATCCAGAGACCCTGTTGATCATTCCTTGTGTAGGATTGGGTCACAAGTACATCTCACCCCTTACAAGCCCTCATAGGAGGCCTCTGACGGGAGAGTACGTTTAGGTTCTTAGTGTAGGACCTTTGTTCTTGTGTAGGGCATAAACTCAGGTCCTTTGTGTAGGTCCTTGGCCTGTGTGGCCTAAACTAGGGTCCTTGTGTGGATCCTTGACATGTGTGGCCTAAATTAGGGTCTTTGTATAGGTCCTTGACCTATGTAGTCTAAACTAGGGTCCTTATGTGGATCCTTGGCCTATGTGGCATAAAACCTAGGTTCCTTGTGTGGATCCTTTGCTCTTGTGTAGGGCATAAAACTCAGGTTCCTTGTGTGGATCCTTTGCTCTTGTGTAGGGCATAAAACCTAGGTGCTTTATGTAGGACATTTGCTCTTGTGTAGGGCATAAATGTTTGCCTTGTGTAGGCATGTTTAGGTACCTTGTATAAGTTCTAGAGTCGACCTTGTGTAGGTTGCAAAGGTTAGATGTGAACCTGATTTGAAACCTCCGTTAGTGAAATCCGGTACACTCAAGAGTTGAGTGCGTCCGCCGAGAGTGGAGTAGGCACATAGCCAAACCACTATAAACGACTGTGTTTGGGATTTCTATTTGCGTATTCTTTTATTGTGTTTATCTTGAATGTTCATTTAAAGCATGATAACATGAATATCTAGAACTGAAAAGAATCATATCCCACACACTTTCACATAGTTCATCCATCATAGACTAATTGTTATATCTTGTTTAAATATTGAGTAGTCATATGATTGGATCCTCTACTTGGCTTGGAAGCCATTAGAGTTATAATGAGTATATCTTGATAATTGCACATTAAATCAACATTAGGCAAATAGGATTTTAAATTGGCTTAAAATTCTATAAAGTCCTATTCACCCCCCTCTAGGACACTTTGACCTATTCCAACTTCTACAACTGTAGTCCTTACTGCAATTTCAAATACGACTGAACGCTACAAGATGAAGAGACAAGCAACATACAAACTCTAGACCACCCGAAAATCATATTGTATGTGAACATCGCAAGATGGCTAGAAAATCGCTAAACGAACACCCGCTCCACCTAGAAATCACAATACAACAAAACATTATAAGATGGCTAGAAAACCAACATACAAAACTCTACTCCACCTGGAAATCATATCGTACGTGAACACCACAAGATGGAGTGAGAATCACTAGCCACAAAAGGGCACCATTGTTCCATCATGGCCACAAAGGGCAAATAAACGATCCAAGCCACTAGGGTAAATATGCAGTCCAAGCCATGTAAGGCAAAGTGTGATCCAAGCCATGTAAGGCAGATGTGCGATCCAAGTCGCGTAAGTCAAATATGAATCGCAAGATGGTGAGTTCATGACAGGTTTCATTCATTACATTACTCAATCACAAATGGCAAGTATATAGTTAATTAATAATGTACAACTAAAGATAGCATGTTATCATCATCATATATGCTTGCTATAATTAAAGAGATATGTTCATTATCTAACACATGAATCAGGTGCGCAACATATTAACATGTTCACATAATAAGTTAAGTAACTCAATCAAGTGACTTAGGAGATACTAAATGGGAAGGATTAAGGCATCATCTATGATTAATGAATTTAAGTGGGAAGCTTAAAGGGTGAGTCCTCACCTTATAAATGAATCGCCTGCACTCGATCTTGTGTAGAGTCGCAGCGAGATTAGAAGTGGAATTGGAGAGGACGAACTCTTATATTCAAATAAGGATATTAATGACAATAATTAAATTTCAATTATAATAACGATGGAAGTTTTTGGAGAGACACATACCCAACTGATTTGGTTCTAACTCGTCTTAGCCAATTTCCAAAATCTAATTAAGATGTTGGAAAGCTTCTAATTCCTACTCAAGAGTAAATCTCATCTTACAAGCTCGATTTGTGCTTGACTCAGTTTTAAACGGAGTCAACTCAGAACTCTCCTTCCTTCCTTTGGCTCAAGTCCAACCTTTGGCTCAAGGAGGCCTACCAGAAGTCCTCCGTTGAGCTGGAAAAGGTCCGCTTTGGTTATAACCTAAGTAAACCTTGTCCAGAAGTCTAATTTGGTGAGTTTTTAGGCTATATAAGGACCTTAGAAACCTCTCTCTCACGGCCATACGAATTTGAGAGAAACCCTAGAGAGAGAAGAGAGAAAGAGAGAGAAGAGTGAGAGAAGTGGGAGAATCTCCCAACTGCTATTCCCTGCCACTACACAAGCTGCACCGCACCATTCTCATCGCTTTCCTAGCGATTCTGACTTCGTTTCTAGGTAAGAAACCCTAACCCTATTCCGTTTGGGGTTGTATAGGTTGTAGGTTATGAAATAGCTAACCTATTTTGATCTATAGGTTACCAAACAGCCGTATACAGAAGCTTAGCAATTCTATCTACTCCATTACGATTCTACGACAAAAGGTGTCACGCCCCGAACTCAGAGACCGGGCTCACAAAATTCCCGATCGCCGAATCCGGCGCCGACAGCTTCCGTAGTACCCCATTCTCGGCTCCCGGCACCCATATACCAGGTTCCGATCCTGGGATACTACAAGGAGGATTTCTTATATCAATTTGATTCGTAATGAGCATAACCAAGCATAACCCACGAACAATAACCACAAGAACACCATCACAAAATCCACTATGAACAAAAACTTTGAATACAGTGCGCAGGAAGGGAAATACAATATAGTGCAAATAACAAAAACTCCAAAAGCTCGGCGGCACGCTCCAACGGCGGCGAGACTACAGCTGCGTCCTGGCGTCACCTACACGCATCAATCGTGTATAAGCTTATAGAAAGCTTAGAGGGTGGTGTAAGTGTGTGCGCAATATGAGCGTGCTCAAAATGCAATGACGGAGTCATGCAGAATCATGCTGATGAGTACGTAAATGCAACCAGCCGTACCAAGGCTATGCAGTACAAGATGTGAATGTTATCGGCCATACCAAGGCCATGCGATGCAATATGTAAGTCAAGCATGCCAATCCTCATCGAAATCCTCATGTCAATACAGTTCTCAGTCTGGATAATCACCGGGGTTCAGTACACTCCAAATGGCACTGTCTCTCTCCAAGCAGCACAGTCCAAGTGAGCGTAAGAAACCTCACTATCCGCCTGGCCAATAGTCAGCCAATACCTATCCGGCACGTCGATAGCGAATCCATTTCCGAGCTGGTCAAACTAAGCCTAGTAATGCCCCTTGCTCTCGGGCGAGTAAGGCCACACCCCTTTCCAACTGACCACGACACAATGGGAGACGCAGCCTCATGGTATTCGGCCCTCGTGCGCTCGTATATCCACTCGGTCTCGACGTTGGAGTCATCCTCTGGTACCATCGGGTTCAGAGACTCTCACCCAGGGACATCTATGGCGCCCCAATTGCTTAGAACAAGATTTTTCTTCCGGTATCCAACCAGCCACCCACGATATATCTGTGGAGACTATGGCCCTGATGTCGCTAGGGCATATCTCAATCATACAGATGCAAATCCATGAACCACACTACCAATCATGCAACCATCCTGCGTGAAGCACGCGCTCATGTAGGGCAACACCACCTATCAGGGAGCCCGTAAACAGTCTGCCCGAAGGCATATGCTATGATCAGACACTCCTCATCTCAAGCATACATATGATGCGTATGATCATGAATCATGGGCTGTGTTAAACATGTTATAAAGCAATAAACTATCCTCTCAATGAAGATGGGCCTATGTGGCCCACATGAAACAGATACGGGCCTATCAATGGCCTTAGGGAGAGTTATAATGCGGACATCGAACCAACATTACTCGTACAATGTGGACGTCAAACCAACATTGTCCCCAAGGCTCGGCTCACCTCAAATACCATTAAATAAATCCTGGTGGAATCACACATTGCAATGTGCCTTAGGTACATCCCACTGGGCCCTAAATACATCAAATGGGCCGTATCTCATAGGCCTTATATTCATCAAGTTGGCCACCTCAATGAACCTCACCAATGGGCCTTAGGTACATTGCAATGGGCCATTATCCATGGGCTTTGCATACATCACATTAGTCACCTAACATAGGTCTCAAATATAATAAGGTGGGCCTAATCATATGGGCCTTAGCACATCTAAGTGGGCCTCAATATTGAGCCTAAAAATACATCAAGATGGGCCCATATTTGCTAAGGTGAGCCTCATACGAGGCCTGTCATAATGTTTATTTTCCTATCCAATCCGTTGGTAAGGCCATGTAGCAAGGGGCCCACCAAAATATTTATTTAAAATCCATCCTATTCATATGGTTATGGAACCAGGGGCCTACTAGAATGTTTATTTGACACCCATCCTGGTTAGGAGATCAAGTGGGCCAGGGCCCACTACAATGTTTATTTGATATCCAAACTGTACATGGGCCCACGGTTAGGGGAGGGGCCCACAGTAATGTTTACTTGCCTCCCAACCTGTTCACGGGGTCTCTCGGACCACTGAAATGTTTATTTGCCATTCACCTGTTCATGAGAGCACGTGGCTAGGGGGGCCCACGGAAATGTTTATTTCATCCAACCTGTTCATATGCTCACGGTCTGGGGGCCACTGTGATGTGGTTCGCAAATCCAGCCCACCCAAAATGTGTGTCCCACCTGGTTGACCATCCAAACCAAGTTCCAACCGCATCCAATTTCAGGTCGGCCCCACCAAATAATTTTATATGTTTTAGGCATATATTCACATGATTTTTGATGGTGTGGCTCACTTGAGATCCGTATACGGCTGATTTTTGGGGACACCCATAATCAAAGTGGATCCATCAAATGCTCGGTGTTGATGATCGAAACGCATCACCGTGGGGGCCCACAGCTGGAGCCGTGAGGCCCCAGCCACCGTCCGCCCGCTGCCATGCAGCGCAGGCGCTGCCTGCGCCTGTCAGCGGCAGCAACAGCTGCCAACTTTTTTTTTTTTTGGGGGGGGCCCACCGAAATGTGATTCACAATCTAGCCCATTCATTATGTGAATCCCGCATGTCTGGCCGTTCAGACCAAGTTTCAGATGCATCCAAACTCCAAGTGGATCCCACCATGTATTTTTTTATGTTCTGTCATGGCTTTACATAGTTTTAGAGGGTATGGCCCACATGGTGATCAGATCACCTTAAGGCTTTGGTTCAACGCCTAAAATGATGCGAGGATCGAGATGGATGGCTCGGATCATGTACAAACATCTAGGTGAGGCCCGTATTGGTGGCCCATTTCAAAAGAAATTTTTTTTTTAAACGTTAGCTTGGAAGTACACGCCCACGTCAGTACACAGTCCACCTTCACGTCCAGCGTCTCTGGACGCTGGACGGTGTATACATGGGCCTCATGGTGGGTCCCTCATGCACGTGGCCCACCATGCACATGATGGGTCCCACATGTACGTGGCCCACCATGCATATATATATATATATATATATATATATAATATATATATATATATATATATATATATATATATATATATATATAATATATATATAATAATATAATATAATATGCTACTACATATGTATGCATATATAAGGGTGGATTTCACCTAAATGTGGTGGACCACACCATCTGATGGATGGAGTGGATTTAACATAATTTGGTGGGGTCTACAACATTTAAGGGGAAAAGAAAGAAAGAGAGAGATAGACAAAAAGACAAGAGACAAAAGGCGGTGATGGTGGGGCCCCGCCACTATGGGCCCCACATGATACAATTCATACATAAAAAAAAGAACGGGTCCCACCAACAAGTGGCCCTAAGTAAAGAAATTTAACGGTGGATCACCCACCTATCTTCCTTCTTCTTGCTCCCCTAGCTTCCGTAGCTCCTTGCCTCCACTTTCAATGGTGGTTGATGACGATCCAACGGTTGAGATGAGAGATGTGAGAGTGTAGGGTAAAGTGGGCCACACTTGTTGTTTGGGAGGGAGAGAAGAGTTTGGACGTGTGAGAGGGAGAAAATGGGAGAATGAGAGAGAGAGAAAAAAGAAATAAAATAAAAAGAGAGGGAAGGATGGAGGGATGATGTCATGTGCATGGGTAGAGTTGAAAAAGAGAGATAGAGAGTTGACTTGGGCTTGCTTGTGTAAGAGAGAGGCATGGGTTATTGTACTTGGGTAGGTGTGACTTGACATGTACTTGACAAGAGTGATTGATTTGATTGATGGGACATCTCGTAGGGATTCCCTCGAAGTTCGTAACGTGTGGTGTTTTATTCGAATCGAACGCAGGCCGACATCTTCAAGCCTGGGTATCGGGTCGGTGCGAGAGTCGCGGCGTTAGAATCGCGGCGACCGCGCTGTCGCTAAGATACAGGTTTCGAGTCAAGCTGACTTCGGCATGCGAGACTCGGCTTAGGATCGTGCGCAACGTCGGAAATGGGTCGAGGATTGCCGGAATTCGACCTGTAGGATTGCGGAAGCCGACCGAATGGTACGATTTAGGTTACGGGTCTTACAACTCTCCCCTCCAAATAAAAAATTTCGTCCTCGAAATTTACTCAATCATCGCAAGAGAACATAACTCATAATAGAAGAGGAACAAGACATCGTCATAGAAAATCGAAGACAGTATACAAGATACAATATAAAGTCAATCATCAAAAAGATGGGGATAGCGCTCCCGAATCTCAGCCTCGCCTTCCCAAGATGCCTCATCAGCAGAATGGTGACCCCATTGAACCTTCACCAAGGGAATGACCTTGGTCCGGAGGACCTGCTCCTTCCGATCAAGGATACGAACTGGCTGCTCAATGTAAGAAGCGTCCTCATGAACCTCCAACGGCTGCCAATCAATAACAGGAACTATGTCTGACCCACACTTCCTCAACATAGAGACGTGAAAAACGTTGTGGACGTCAGACAACTGCGGTGGCAAGGCAAGCCGATAGGCCACGGCGCCAACGCGCCCAGTGATCTCGAAAGGTCCTATAAATCTCGGGGCAAGCTTGCCCTTCGCTCCAAATCGAACTACGCCCTTCATGGGCGAGACCTTGAGATACACATGGTCCCCTACGTCAAACTCCAAGGGACGACGCCGGCGATCAGCAAAACTCTTCTGCCGACTCTGAGCTGTGCGCATCCTCTGCCTGATGATATCAATAGCCTCTGAAGTCTCCTGCACAAGCTCGGGACCTAGGAGACACCGCTCTCCAACCTCGGTCCAACAACTCGGAGATCTGCACGGTCTGCCATATAGTCCTCAAAAGGAGCCATGCCAATGGTCGTCTGATAGCTGTTGTTGTATGCGAACTCAGCCAATCACAGATGCTCCTCCCAACTACCCCCGAAATCAATCGCGCAGGCCCGAAGCATATCCTCAAGTATCTGATTGACCCTCTCGGTCTGGCTATTAGTCTGCGGATGATACACGGTGCTGAGCTGCAAATCAGTGCCCATAGCTCTCTGGAAGCTCCTCCAAAACTGTGATGTGAACCTTGAGTCTCGGTCAGAAATGATCGAAACTGGAACGCCGTGCAATCTCACGATCTCCTCGATGAATAACCTCGCAAGCCGGTCCAAAGGCCAAGTCGCACGCATCGCGAGAAAATGTGCCGACTTCGTCAGACGATCCACGATAACCCAAATGGCGTCATGACCGCGCTGAGTCCTCGACAAGCCCATAATGAAATCTGTTGACACGTGCTCCCACTTCCACGTCGGGACGCTCAACGGCTGCAATAGACCATGGGGTCTCTGATGATCGGCCTTGACACGCTGGCATGTGTCACACTCGGCCACAAATCTGGCAATCTGGCGCTTCATCCCTGCCCAGAAATACTGTCTCCTCATATCACGATACATCTTCGTCGAGCCAGGGTGGATAGAAAACCGCGATCGATGTGCCTCGGTCATAAGATCTCTACGCAACTCTGGAATATCCGGGATACATAATCGACCTCTAAAGCGAAGTCCACCATCAGCACCTATCTGCCAATCTGTCTGACTCTCAGATGCTGCCTCTGCTCGGTAGTCCTGTAACGACTCATCTGTCTGCTGAGCCTCGATCACCCTTGCGACAAGAGAGGGTTGAATCGACAGGCTCGATAGCTGAACGATAGAAGACTGCAGACCAAAATCAAAGTCGTACTCTGCTATATCCTCGAGCATCCTCCACTCCTGAATCATCATATGTGCCACCAGGCCTCGTGGCTGACGGCTGAGGGCATCCGCCACCACATTCGCCTTGCCTGGGTGGTACTGGAGGTCAAAATCATAATCTTTCAGAAGCTCCATCCAGCGTCTCTGTCTCATGTTCAGCTTGGACTGAGAGAATAAATACTTCAAGCTCTTATGATCAGAGAAGAGCTCGAACCTGACCCCATAAAGATAGTGCCTCTACACCTTCAGTGCGAAAATAATTGCCGCCAGCTCTAAATCATGTGTGGGGTAGTTCAGCTCATGCACCTTGAGCTAACGAGACGCGAAGGCTACAGGTCTGCCGTGCTGCATCAGGACAGTACCCAATCCAATACGCGAAGCATCAGTAAATACAACGAATCCATCACTCCTAGAGGGAAGAGTGAGGATAGGAGCGGACGTCAGACGGTCCTTCAACTCCATAAATGCTCGCTCGCATGCATCAGTCCAAACAAAATCTACGCCCTTTCGAGTCAACCTGGTCATCGGGCAGCAATACGGGAGAAGCCCTCAATGAAATGCCGATAATAGCCCGCCAAACCAAGGAAACTGAGGATCTCGGAGGCTGTCGTGGGCAAGCTCCACTGACGCACTGCCTCAACCTTCGAGGGGTCCACTGCGACACCCTCCCTCGTCACCACGTGACCAAGGAATCTCACCTCCTCCTGCCAGAACTTGCACTTCTCCAGCTTCGCATACAGCTGGTGGGCACGGAGGGTCTGCAAGGCGATCTCCAGATGCTGCATATGATCCTCACGGGTCCTCGAATATATCAGAATGTCGTCGATGAAGACTACAACAACTGATCGAGATATGAATGGAAGACCTCGTTCATTAACTGCATGAAGACCGCGGGTGCATTGGTCAGTCCAAAGGACATGACCTGAAACTCAAAATGACCGTAATGCGTCCTGAAAGCTGTCTTCGGGATGTCCTCCTCTCGGACACGAATTTGATGATAACCGGAACGCAGGTCAATCTTCGAAAAGAACTGTGCACCCTGCAGCTGATCAAATAAATCGTCTATCCTCGGGAGTGGGTACTTGTTCTTAATCGTGACCCGGTTGAGCTCGCGGTAGTCGACGTAGAGCCTCAACAAGCCATCCTTCTTCCTGACGAAGAGTACCGGCGCTCCCCAAGGCGAACTACTCAGACGAATGAATCCCAACTCACGCAACTCGTCCAGCTAACGCTGCAACTCACGCAACTCCATCGGTGCCATACGGTACGGGGCCTTTGAGATAGGCGCGGTACTAGGCACAACATCGATCTGAAACTCAATATGACGATGCGGCGGCAATCTCGGAATCTCCTGGAACACGTCGAGGAAGTCACAGACCACCGGAAACCGATCAATACACGATGCAACGGGCTCCTCAACTGCGCAGGACATCAAACGTGACAATGGCTCTCCTCGGGGCTCTGCAACGAACTGAAACTGTCGCAAGCTGGGTATGCAGAACGTGACTGTCCTCGTGGAACAGTCCATGATGGCGTGGTACTCGGCAAGCCAATCCATGCCCAAGATAACATCGAAGTCCGTCATCGGCAACACAAATAAGTCAGCAGGTAAGAATATGTCACCGACCAGAATAGGGCAAGACGGACAGAAACGGCTCAATACTGCGGTCTTCCCCAAGGGCATCGATACGGTTAATCCCTCACTGGTAGACTCAGTCGTAATCCAGTCGATCGGCAAAAATCCTCAGACATGAATGAGTGCGAAGCGCCGGAATCAAACAATACTCGGGCGATGCATGAAGAGACAGGAAGTATACCCTCAACGACTCCTCCTGAGGTTTGTGGGTCCTGCTGAGCAGCATAAAACCTAGCCTGAGCTGGCTGGGGAGGTTCCTGTCCCCTCTGAGGTCCCTGGTACTGCTGCTGCCTCCGCGGCTGCCTATGTTGCTGTCTCTGCTGCTACTGGGGCCTCAGTGGCTGAGGTGGCTGAGGTCGCTGCTGATGGGGCCGCTACTGCTGTGCTGAAGGCTGCTGCTGTGGTCACAGCTGTCCTGGAGACTGCTGCGGCCCTCTAGACTGCTGCAGATGAGGACGGGGGCACTCAGATATGCGGTGTCCAGAACCGCCACATCCAAAACACATCCTTGGGAACAGCTGCTGGGGTGGCGCAGAAGGTGCCGCTGACGCTGCTGGTGCTGCTTGTACTCTAGCGGGTGGATGATCCCTATACCTCTGTGGTCGTCGATGCTGCTGAGAGCTACTGGACTGGGCTGGCCTCTTCTGGCCTCTCCTCTGATCTCGACCGCTCTGAGAGTCAGCCCACTCAGTCACGTAGATCTGGGCCCTTCGTACTACCGCCTGAAAGGTTGGGAGCTCGTGCCCAATAACACGGCCTCGAAAACCAAAACTTAAGCCGCTCTCGAAACGGCGGGCCTTCCGCCCCTCATCATCAACCATATATGGCGCAAACCGTGACAGCGCCACAAAGCGTGCCGCGTACTGCGCCACGGACATGTCTCCCTGTACTAGAGTCTCGAACTCTCGTGCCCTCTGACGACAAATGTGGTTGGGGAAGTACTGCTCCTCGAATCGGCTAACGAAATCCTCCCATGTCCAGACATGATCAGGTCCTGCGACATGGGTAACAGAGGTCCACCAGTGCTCTGCCTCGCCCTGGAAAAGGAATGTGGCCAATCGGACTCGCTGCTCGGTCGTAAATGACATAATATCAAAAATCTTCTCCACATCGGAGCGCCATCTCTCAGCTGCTGTCGGATCTGGCTCGCCCTGAAATCGTGAAGGATCCATCCGTCTGAACTCGTGAAGAAGGGCACTCGCGCGCTCCTGCTCTGCGTGGGCTGGAGAAACAACTGGGCGCCTGCCCTGCCCCTGAAGTGCAGCTGTCACAGCCTGTAACATCTGCTGTAACGGCGAGGCACTCACAGACACCGTCGGATCCACACCGGTATCAGGTGGAGGAACATCATCCTCAGGAAAGGGAGCAGGGATCTCTAGCGGTGGAACGGGAGGCGCAGGTGGTAAGGCTGGAGCCTCAGGTGGCGGAGTGGGAGTCGAACGGGTCACTCTCCTGGGCGGCATGTCCTATGTAAAGGATAAGGTGCCAATCAATCTTGAGAATCGAGCGTTAAGGAACTCAATCAAAAGGTTTTGCACTTGGAACCTAACCGCCTCGATCTCATAGTAAACATGTGATGCCGTTATCGATTATTCCCAAGTTATGCTCTGATACCAACTTCTGTCACGCCCCGAACTCGGAGACCGGACTCACAAAATTCTCGATCGCCGAATCCAGCGCCGATAGCCTCCGTAGTACCTCATTCTCGGCTCCCGGCACCCATATACCAGGTTCCGATCCTGGGATACTATAAGGAGGATTTCTTATATCAATTTGATTCGTAATGAGCATAACCAAGCATAACCCACGAACAATAACCACAAGAACACCATCACAAAATCCACTATGAACAAAAACTTTGAATACAGTGCGTAAGAAGGGAAATATAATATAGTGCAAATAACAAAAACTCCAAAAGCTCGGCGGCACGCTCCAACGGCGGTGAGACTACAGCTACGTCCTGGCGTCACCTGCACGAATGAATCGTGCATAAGCTTATAGAAAGCTTAGAGGGTGGTGTAAGTGTGTGCGCAATATGAGCGTGCTCAAAATGCAATGACGGAGTCATGCGGAATCATGCTGATGAGTACGTAAATGCAACCAGCCGTACCAAGGCTATGCAGTACAAGATGTGAATGCTATCGGCCATACCAAGGCCATGCGATGCAATATGTAAGTCAAGCATGCCAATCCTCATCTAAATCCTCATGTCAATACAGTTCTAAGTCTAGATAATCACCGGGGTTCAGTACACTCCAAATGGCACTGTCTCTCTCCAAGCAGCACAGTCCAAGTGAGCGTAAGAAACCTCACTATCCGCCTGGCCAATAGTCAGCCAATACCTATCCGGCATGTCGATAGCGAACCCATTTCCGAACTGGTCAAACTCAGCCTAGTAATACCCCCTGCTCTCGGGCGAGTAAGGCCACACCCCTTTCCAACCGACCACGACACAATGGGAGACGCGGCCTCATGGTATTCGGCCCTCGTGCGCTCGTATATCCACTCGGTCTCGACATTGGAGTCATCCTCTGGTACCATCGGGTTCAGGGACTCACCCAGGGACATCTATGGCGCCCCAATTGCTTAGAACAAGATTTTTTTTCCGGTATCCAACCAGCCACCCACGATATATCTGTGGAGACTATGGCCCTGATGTCGCTAGGACATATCTCAATCATACAGATGCAAATGCATGAACCACACTACCAATCATGCAACCATCTTGCGTGAAGCACGCGCTCATGCAGGGCAACACCGCCTATCAGGGAGCCCGTAAACAGTCTGCCCGAAGGCATATGCTATGATCAGACACTCCTCATCACAAGCATACATATGATGCATATGATCATGAATCATGGGCTGTGCTAAACATGTTATAAAGCAATAAACTATCCTCTCAATGAAGATGGGCCTATGTGGCCTACATGAAACAGATACGGGCCTATCAGTGGCCTTAGGGAGAGTTATAATGTGGACATCGAACCAACATTACTCGTACAATGTGGACGTCAAACCAACATTGTCCCCAAGGCTCGGCTCACCTCAAATACCATTAAATAAATCCTGGTGGAATCACACATTGCAATGTGCCTTAGGTACATCCCACTGGGCCCTAAATACATCAAATGGGTTGTATCTCATAGGCCTTATATTCATCAAGTGGGCCACCTCAATGAACCTCACCAATGGGCCTTAGGTACATTGCAATGGGCCATTATCCATGGGCTTTGCATACATCACATTAGTCACCTAACATAGGTCTCAAATATAATAAGGTGGGCCTAATCATATGGGCCTTAGCACATCTAAGTGGGCCTCAATATTGAGCCTAAAAATACATCAAGATGGGCCCATATTTGCCAAGGTGAGCCTCATGCGAGGCCTGCCATAATGTTAACTTTCCTATCCAATCCGTTGATAAGGCCATGTAGCAAGGGGCCCACCAAAATATTTATTTGAAATCCATCCTATTCATACGGTTATGGAACCAGGGGCCCACTAGAATGTTTATTTGGCACCCATCCTGGTTCGGAGATCAAGTGGGCCAGGGCCCACTACAATGTTTATTTGATATCCAAACTGTACATGGGCCCACGGTTAGGGGAGGGGGCCCACAGTAATGTTTACTTGCCTCCCAACCTGTTCACGAGGTCTCTCGGACCACTAAAATGTTTATTTGCCATTCACCTGTTCATGAGAGCACGTGGCTAGGGGGGCCCACGGAAATGTTTATTTCATCCAACCTGTTCATATGCTCATGGTCTGGGGGCCACTGTGATGTGGTTCGCAAATCCAGCCCACCCAAAATGTGTGTCCCACCTGGTTGACCATCCAAACCAAGTTCCAACCGCATCCAAATTTCAGGTCAGCCCCACCAAATAATTTTATATGTTTTAGGCATATATTCACATGATTTTTGATGGTGTGGCCCCCTTGAGATCCGTATACGACTGATTTTTGGGGACAGCCCATAATCAAAGGGGACTCATCAAATGCTCGGTGTTGATGATCGAAACGCATCACCGTGGGGGCCCACAGCTGGAGCCGTGAGGCCCCAGCCACCGTCCGCCCGCTGCCATGCAGCGCAGGCGCTGCCTGCGCCTGTCAGCGGCAGCAACAGCTGCCAACTTTTTTTTTTTTTTGGGGGGGCCCACCGAAATGTGATTCACAATCTAGCCCATCCATTATGTGAGTCATGCATGTCTGGCCGTTCAGACCAACTTTCAGATGCATCCAAACTCCAAGTGGATCCCACTGTGTTTTTTTATGTTCTGGCATGGCTTTATATAGTTTTAGAGGGTATGGCCCACCTGGTGATCAGATCACCTTAAGGCTTTGGCTCAACGCCTAAAATGATGCGAGGATCGAGATGGATGGCTCGGATCATGTACAAACATCTAGGTGAGGCCCGTATGGGTGGCCCATTTCAAAAGAATTTTTTTTTTTAAAACGTTAGCTTGGAAGTACACGCCCACGTCAGTACACAGTCCACCTTCACGTCCAGCGTCTCTGGACGCTGGACGGTGTATACATGGGCCTCATGGTGGGTCCCTCATGCACGTGGCCCACCATGCACATGATGGGTCCCACATGTACGTGGCCCACCATGCATATTTATATATATATATATATATATATTAATATATATTATAATAATATAATATAATATGCTACTACATATGTATGCATATATAAAGGGTGAATTTCACCTAAAATGCGGTGGACCACACCATCTGATGGATGGAGTGGATGTAACATAATTTGGTGGGGTCCACAACATTCAAGGGGAAAAGAAAGAAGGAGAGAGATAGACAAAAAGACAAGAGACAAAAGGCGGTGATGGTGGGGCCCCGCCACTATGGGCCCCACATGATACAATTCATACATAAAAAAAAAAAAAAAGAACGGGTCCCACCAACAAGTGGCCCTAAGAAAAGAAATTTAACGGTGGATCACCCACCTATCTTCCTTCTTCTTGATCCCCTAGCTTCCTTAGCTCCTTGCCTCCACTTTCAATGGTGGTTGATGACGATCCAACGGTTGAGATGAGAGATGTGAGAGTGTAGGGTAAAGTGGGCCACACTTGTTGTTTGGGAGGGAGAGAAGAGTTTGGACATGTGAGAGGGAGAAAATGGGAGAATGAGAGAGAGGGAGAAAAAAGAAATAAAATAAAAAGAGAGGGAGGGATGGAGGGATGATGTCATGGGCATGGGTAGAGTTGAAAAAGAGAGAGAGAGAGAGAGTTGACTTGGGCTTGCTTGTGTAAGAGAGAGGCATGGTTTGTTGTACTTAGGTAGGTGTGACTTGACATGTACTTGACATGAGTGATTGATTTGATTGATGGGACATCTCGTAGAGATTCCCTCGAAGTTCGTAACTACGGTGTTTTATTCGAATCGAACGCAGGCTGACATCTTCAAGCCTGGGTATCGGGTCGGTGCGAGAGTCGCGGCGTTAGAATCGTGGCGACGGTGCGGTCGCTAAGATACAGGTTTCCAGTCGAGCCGACTTCGGCATGCAGGACTCAGCTTAGGATCGTGCGCAACGTCGGAAATGGGTCGAGGATTGCCGAAATTCGACTAATAGGATTGCGGAAGCCGACCGAATGGTACGATTTAGGTTACGGGTCTTACAAAAGGTGCGGACATTAGGTGTATAGGTTATGGTTTTCAACACTTTCAATGTCAGATAATGATAGATTCATGATCTGTATGCAATTACACATGTACAAAGTGTTGTCTGTTTTTCATTTCGATTAAAGATGAAAAATATGGAATTCTACATACTCTAGGTATTTGTAGAAAGTACCGTATATGTACAAATTTTAGAAATGTGTTTGACATGATTAATTGTTGTATGAATATATTATATGTGGATAATTACTTGTTTGGCAAAAGGACTCGCCCTAATACATGTTTTGCTTATATACACTATGTATGTTGAAATTGTGTATTCTAGAAAGTACCGTATATGTATAAATTTTGGAGATGTATTTGCCATGATTATTTGCTGTATGAATATATTATATATGGATAAAATACTTGCTTGGCGAAAGGATAGCCCTAATACATGTTTTGCTAACATACACCATGTATGTTGTAATAGTGTATTCTAAGTGTTTGTGAAAATGACCGAATGAGTATAGAATTCTCATTCGTGCTTGCCATGACTAATTGTTATGGATTTATGATTGTTGTATTGGCGATACCCCTTTGACGAAAGGATTTGCCCTGAATCACGCCACGGCTACTATACGCTATATATGATGAAATGGGTAGCCCAAGTGTTTGTGAAAATGTTCAAATGCTGGAATCACGCCACGGCTTTATGTTCCAACCAAGCTGTGCGTAACTTATGTTCCAACCAACATAAGTGATGTTCTGAAACTCGAGAGTTGAGTTACTACTCCACCCTTGATTTTCGGAGTGTTACAGTTTTATATTGTGATAATTTCAGTGCAATTAATATATCTAAAAATCTAATCCAGCATTCACAAGCACATTGACATTAGATATCACTACATCCATGAATTAGTGGAAGAAAAGACAATTTCTTTGGAATACATTCCGACCGAAACTCAACTTGCTGACATTTTCACAAAACTGCTCGACAAAAGCAGGTTTTCTAAATTGAAATTTGATCTCGGTATGTGTAATTTGAATTGATTATTCATGCATTTTTGTATTTTATATATATATATATATATATATATATATATATATATGTTATTTTATTTGTATAAATTTTCAAATTTTAAGAAAATGCATATTTTTGGTTGTACATGACCAGTCGAGTACATACTCGACCAGTCGTGGCACGACCGGTCGAGCATGTACTCGACTAGTCATGTAGCGCGGACTAGTGCTTTATTTAGGGAAAAACCCATTTTTCTTCATTCGGGTTTCTTTTCCAACAGGTCCTAGCTCGACCGGTCGAACCCATCTCCCTAGTTTCTTTAAGGTTAGTTCATTATTTCTATTTTCCTTATAGATTCAAGTTTATTTCACTTCTTTTTCATCTTTGGAGTGATTTATTTCTTTTTTCTTTGAGGTTTTTGGGGTTTTCTTCTCCAAAATCTGATCTTGAGAAAACCCACTCTACTTCTTTTGCAACAACCTGTTTCCTTGATTTCTTAGTTGTAAATGGATAATAGAGGCAAATAAAAAAGTTCTCATGGTTCTTCAACTTCTAAATCGGCACCTATCACAAAGCGCCACCTTCGGTCACCCGAAGATGATCCCTCCTATGTACGGGATATTAGGTTGCGCAATGTTATAGTTGAACGACCTGTTCATGTTGAACATCTTGCTCCATTTGGAATCCTTCCTCTTCTCCAATTTGTAGGATGGGATAACATTCTACATTGGGGTGGGCCGGCATACCGGTCCATTGGTTAAGCTATGTATGCATGTATTTCTGATTATTTAACTGAAAATCTAACATTTGTTATTGCTACCAGAGAAGGTCTAGTTGAAACAGATTGTCATCTGATCTCTGGTCTAGTGGACATACCTGTTAATGATGAAGGTATTCCCATTAGATCTTTAGTAAATAAACCATCTGAATCAGAAAAACGTACGCTTACTAGAGCTTTGTGCAATATAGATGCGCAATGGAATCCTTCTGGAAATGCGCTTGCTTCAAAATATTTGTTACCTAGATATAGAGTCATTCACAGGATGTTTATTTCAAATGTTTATCCCCATTCTGGTAACAAAACAGAACTCACTACTTTTATGATTCGGATTCTTCATTCCATCCTCTCTGGTACTTTTGTATGTCTTCCTTCTTTAATCTGTCATTCTATCATACAATTTTGTCTCCATCCTAGACACAGTGATATCCATTTCGTTTATCAGATGACTGTGTTGGCCACCCATCTTTTAGTGGTTATGCCTGTTGGAGAGGCTCCCATTCAACACCTTATTTTCAACAACTTTGATATAAACAAAATGAATTTGAGGTTGGCTGATGTCTAAGTCAATGTGGGTGTTGGTGGAGCTGAAGCAATGAATGAAGAAGAAGGCAATTTACTTCCAGATGACATTAACATGGATGATATATTTGATGAGATCGAATCTGACTCTTCTGATGATCCTGACTATCAGCCTTTTGATTTTACTGAGAGGTTGCATACTCTTGAGGAACAGGTGTCTCAGATTCGTGTAACCCAGGATTCTCAATTTGCTTATATGGGTAAATATATGAAGCGCATTAATAAGGATTTACATCAAATTGATCCATCTATTCCTGCTCCCTCTTCAGGATCTAATTAGTATTTTCTAATCTAGGTTGGTAATAACTTTAATGATACTTGGATTTATTTTATCTTTTGAGATAGTAATTGAACTTGGTTTAACTTAGTTGTACTTGTTTGAACTTGCTTAATTATATTTGAACATGACTTGCTTATGAATTTAATATTTTGTCTATCTTGATCATCTATTCCTCACTACTCTTCTTATTCTTCCTTCTTTATCTACTTTCACTTCTATTTCTTGATTCCTTCCTTTGTCATATTGTGACAAAAAGGGGGAGAATTTTGTTAATGCTTGTATATGGCATGTGGATTGTGGATGTATTGATTGTGAATGATTCTATTTTGTGAAGGGGAGTTAAGTAAGGGGGAGTATTGTTGGTGGAATTGATGCATATTGATAACTGGTGCATGTTGAACTGGTTTCTTTTTATAACTGGTGCATGATTCTTTATGCGTATAATGCTTATATTTTTATGAAGTGTGTTTTATCACAAATTTGACAAAGGGGGAGATTGTAAGTGTTATGGTCCCTAGCTCCTATAATTGTCAAATTTTGTAGTGCCAAAACCTCTCTTGGAATTTGTGCCTTGTGTGGCTCATCTACATAATGAAGACAGTGCATCACTCAAGAACAAAGATCTTTATGTCAGATCTTTACTTCAAGAAATGTAATTTTACACATGTTCGAGTACAACATCAAGTGTGTGTTCAATGTTCAAAGATTCATAGTTCAAGAAGCCCCAAGTCAACACAAAGTCTTTTACTTTGAACCTCAAGCTCAAGACTCAAGATATTTCAAGTTCAAGCTTCATCATGTATTGATCACAAGCTTCGTGAACTTCAAAGATCAACTATCAACTAAAGGAAAAGAAGTTTCAATGTTCATACATCATGGATAAGGTATGAATGACCCTAGATTAACCTTAGGGTAGGTCATTTTGAATACATAATTCAATTAGATCATTTTATAAGTGAATAGACTATTTCTCGATTAGTCTTGGACTCTGTTCGA
The DNA here is from genome assembly GCA_021015155.1 of Magnolia officinalis. NCBI lineage: Eukaryota > Viridiplantae > Streptophyta > Magnoliopsida > Magnoliales > Magnoliaceae > Magnolia > Magnolia officinalis. The sequence goes on along the minus strand of JAJHSJ010000002.1, from coordinate 39,404,562 downwards.
CTAGTCTTAGCACTGGCTCGACCAGTCCAAGAAATTCCTCGACCAGTCCTAAGTTTGTTATAAATTTTCAGAATTTTTTATTAAGCCTCAACCAGTCCTGGAGACTGCTCAACCGGTCGTGTGAATAGTGCTCGACTCGTTATCGACCAATCCTGCAGCCACGACTCAAAGTCCAGCAACTAAATCTGGTTCTACACGACTAGTCGTGGACAGGTCACAACCAGTTGTGGAGGTCCCTCGACCGGTCGTGCAAGGCCTACGACCAGTTGTGGAATGACTTTATCTTATCGCGCCCAAATTTTAAAAATTTGTTGGTCCTACGAGTAGTTGTGGAGACCTCAGGAGCAGTTGAAGACATGATTTCTTCACTTATAAATAGATCACGAATTTTAGAGTTTTTCATTCAATACAAGCTAATTCAATTTGTTACTCTGAGAGATAAGTTAGTCGTCTTGTTAAGCTATATTGTGCTCATTTAATATTCTCTTAATTTAGCTTTATTATATTGATTTTGTTTTCTATATTTCATTCATATTTAAAGAAGGGATTAAGACTTGCCCTTTTCTTGGAATCAAAATCAAATAGAGCTAGCCTAACTTGATTTAATTTAAAATCAATTTAGAACCTAGAACCATTTCATATGTGAGTGTGGACATTGGACTTCTACGTTGAACTTCTACTCTAATTTGTTTCTTCTAGGCTGCATCAAAAGGATAATATCCAGGTATTTTACAATTTTTATAAATTCCTTTGTTTTGGTTTATTGAGATTGTGCCAAAAAAAATCTCTCTGTTTTGGTTTTTCTGAGGTGATCCAAAAAATTCAGAGTGTGGGGTTTTGAATTGTGTAAGACCACTTGAAAGACACAATTGTGAGGGTTCTAGGTGAACCTAGAAAAATCTATTTTCATAGTGAACGCTAATATCCACTATGTGAGGATATTAGGAGTGGAGTAGTTGTGTGGCTATTTTTCTAAACAGTTGGTGTTCACACAAGCGAACCACTATAATTTCTTATCTTGTGGTTTGATTGTTTATTTCTTTTTGTGGATGATTGTAATTTTTCTTTTCGCATTTGTGGAAAATGTTGTAATTTCTTTTATGCAAGTGTGGGAATGTTGTAATAGCTTAGATTTGTTTCCTTGCTATTTATTTCGTTATTCTTCTGTATCAGTTTGAATTTTTGATTCACAAACCGTTCTAGTAAGGTTGTCCTGTCATAAACCCTTGGTTTTTATGGTGTAAGGTTGTCCTTAGAACAACATATGTATCAAACATCTCAATACTCATTCATTTGACGTTGTCTTTAAATTCAGCATTGTGGGATTGTTTATTGCTATCTGTATTTAATTTATTTAAATTCCGCTATTAAAGCTTTAATTTGGCATAGTCCTATTCCCCCCCCCCCCCCCTAGGACATATAGCTCGGCCTTTTCATTAGTGCATTAAACATGAGTGGGATTACCCTACAATAGCATATCGTATTCCAGAGGTAATTTGATTAAGTAAGCGGAAGACTGTAACATGCATATTTGAACAACTAAGCGATTTACAACCTCCAGAGTATAAGTATGTAACTGGGCTGAATGTTTACATGTATTGTTTCCAAAATTTACAAAAAAGCAAAACATAAGGTGTCCAACTATCTTATAGCCCTGTAATCCCGGTAACGCAGCACGAGGTCTACATAGACCTGTTAGAGAGTTGAACATAGGAGAACTCTTCCTCCTCATCTATGAAGTCCAACTCCGCTGCATATACATCCTCACCACCTGTATCTATAACAAAGTCTGGTTGGTGTTTTAAAACACTGTCCTAGAGTGGGAGTGAGTGATCAACTCAGTGGTACTAGAAGGCAAAGGTTAACATGTTATCAATTCAGTCAAGCAGTAATGATAAAGCATTACAACAATAATATCCTAAGTACTCTTATTAATGCAAGAATGGTATGCTGTAACGATGCATGCCCTTGCCTACACTCCCTCATCGACTTCATCAACCATTCACGCATGGCAAACTCCCTAAACGTGCGCTTCCTCACCAAAGCACATGCAATGCGGTGCATGGTCGTGTTAGCCAAGTTCTTAATTAGGCTTATTCATACAGCAGATTCAGGAAGCTAAGATACTTCCCTTTATATCATTAACCACAAATGAATGATCCATCTAGGGTCATCAATCCTAGTTAATCACATACGATAGGCAAGTTATATGACATCACCCCTAATGAAAACAGTGGATAGGTAAATTCAAGTGTTTATACTCGAGGTCACTACGGGAGGCTCGTCACCTGAACGTAAGCCGACGGCTCAAATTCAGTGTCTCATACTACCGTATTCGGCTCATGAGTTTGGGTTGCTCACTGGTCACTACGGGGAGGTTCGTCACCCCAGCGTAGGTTGACAGCTCGACCACAGTGTCTCATACCACCATGTCTGGCTCATGAGTCTTAGCGGATCGAGGTACCATGGTTGAAACAGGTCTTTACATTGGTAAGTACTACCTTAGATTCAAGCAGGAATGTCCATACATGGTAAACATACAATAGGCCAATCGGGTTATTTGACAAGTTCGATTGGTACGAGCACACGCTGGATTAATCGACATGGAGCGCATAAGCATTCCACGTGGCCTAACCACTGTCGACAATCATCGTACGGCTCAGATTTATCGAATGTATCCAATGTGGCGAGACTAGTTTGGCCACCCAAACGGAAATTGTTACCGATTGCCTGGACTAGGTTGTAGTCCCAATCTTACTCAGACATAGCATGTGGATACATGTGATGATCATATAAGCATTTAACAAACAATCCAAATACAACACTCATTTGAGCATTTTATCAAACACATTGAACTTATCGCCAAGCACTTGCATTTAATCCATAAATCGCGTAGCGACGATATGATTTCATGAAAGAAGTTATACATATGATCAAGGAAATTAAGAATCCTATCTTAACACACTCAATAAATACCAACCATCAACATTTTATCATTCAGACATTTTATCAAACACTTAGACTACACATTACTACATATATAGACTAAATTAGTTACAGCATATATTATGGCAAATCCTTTCACAAAGAGATTATCCTACATACAACAAACATGAATTCTAGATTAATGGTCATGGCAAGCACAAATCATAATTGCAAGTTCATTCAAACATTTCAACAAACACATGAAATGTATTATATATTCACATAGTTCATACACATGTATAATTTATCGAATACGTCGTAACTAAGATCATATGGCAGCAATCAAGTCAGACATAAATCATTGTTAACATTGAAAGCCTTGAAAACCATAACCTAAATGTTTATACTCTACACCTTGCGTCAGTATACTCGCTACGAACTCGATTCGTATCCTAAGTTTCTGAAAAAGGAATAACGGGTACCTAAATTAGGAAATCCGTTAACTAAGTTGACAAACAACTATTCTATACCTTAACTACAGTGTTAGGGTTTGGATTTCTTACCCAAATCGTTGTTGAAATGGTTCATGTAGTGATGGTGGGGTGGCGATTCAGTGCGTGGAGTATGGGAGTGAATCCCAGCAACGATCTCCCAAACTCACTCTCTTCTCCTCACTCTTTTCTCCTCTTTCTCTCTTCTCTCTCCTACGGTTAGAGAAATTCTTATGGAATGGGAGTGAGGTGGTTTAAGGGACTTATATAGGCTCAAAACTGATGTCAATGACCCCAGGGCCATAGTATACTTAGGTTATAGCCAAAAAGCATTTGTTTCGGGCAAACGGAGCTCATCCGGAGGTCCATTACTCACCTACAGCATGGAGCAAGTTCCCTGACCGTAGATCTAGGCCAGGATGCAATTTCAGCACGTTTAGATAGGCTGATCAACTATGACAGACCTATATCAGATCAACGATCGTTGTAGTTTGGTCAGAATCTGACGGTCTGAAGTTTTCGATTTTGATTGCAAGCGAATGGTCTAATATCTTTAGAAAATGGACTAGAACTTAAGTGACGCGAATATCTTTAGAAAATGGAGTCTAAAGATATTCATGTTTCTCACACACTTCGCTCAAGGCTCAAGTTGTGTGAAGACTTTAGACCGTATTTGACTATCAGATATATTCGCGTCACTTAAGTTCTAGTCCATTTTCTAAAGATATTCGCGTTTCTCACACACTTCGCTCAAGGCTCAAGTTGTGCGAAGATTTTTGGATACTATTTAGGCTCGATTCTCGCGATGGTTGCCAAGCCCAATAAGACAGTCATAAGCCTATAGTTTCGCGGTCATCGAACTTTCGACGTGCGATCCAGGTCCGATTCAGAGTTTCAATGTACTCCCGAGAGCAACTGGGTTTTGAGTTTTCTCTTAGGTTTTTAAGTAATATTGAGTTAGTGATTTTAATGGTTTTGGGTCTTGCCATTCATCTAGATAGTGGTTCAAGTTAATTCCATCGATTATTTAGTTTAGTACTCAATTAATTCTTGTCTAATTTCCACAGAATACGGTCTATGATGGTTTCTGCCTGAGGTGGTACTCGGGTCTTTGTACAGATTTTTCTGAGATGTTACAGGTGTACAAATTGATGTGTGTAATTCACAAATATGGTGTCAATTACTTCTGGGATTGGATGTCACAAATAGTCGCTCCATGAACAAATCGTGTCACGTAATTCATCTGACTCATGTGTTGTGCGCCTTGAGGTATTCACGTAATCCACAGTAGCGTTGGCCATGCCGGCGAATATCCGTATAGTGAGAGTGCAGGTCAAGCCAGATATCATGAAACTATTTTCCACATTGTGATGATCGCTACGTATGATGAGTTGCACACGATTTTCTAAGCATGCATCTCATGTAGGTTGCTTGCGCATGTTGATACTCTCGTATTAGGAGAGTACGGGACGTATCAGACCCTTACTTTACTTTTATGAATCTCTTGAATTATTGTTAATCTTAAAGGATAACCGTCACTATGAGTAGGGCATTGACCCTCTCCTAACCTTATAAATTATGCAGGTGACGTATATATTCAAGACCTAGTGAACAATCTCTCTAAAGAAGATTATGTTGAAAGAATAAGAAGATAACTTTAGGATTTAGCTTTATACTTCCGCTGCGAACTCTGACATTGTAATACACTCCCATTAAGAGGATATTTGTGTTTTATTGAATTCTTTTAATAATAATGATGGTTGATTTTATTCTCGTGAATAGTTGCCTTCATGAATGTATCTGGATGTGATCCAAATGAAAAAATAAGGTGCTATTTTTAAAGCATCCAAGTTTATACATTATTAACACCCAGTTTTCTCGAGCACGAGTATAAACTCTGGCCATGAAAATTTGGGATGTTACAAAGGGATCCTTCCAGCTCAAACTCTCCCCAATCCTAAACCACAATACGAAATTAGTGACCTAAGCTCTTCAAATCATTTGGAGCATGCTAAGTCTATCACCACTCTTAGGAGCGGAAAAATAATTTATAAATTTATTCCGGTGAGAGCTGAAAAACTTAAAAACTCAGAAGAAGATGAGAATGATAAACCTAGCACTGCCCCACATGGGTTAGAACCGGAACCTCAAAGTAAGTTAAATGCTTCATTCCCCCAACGGTTGATTGCACCAAAACCTCTAGCTAACTCACAGGATATTTTAGAGGTACTTAAGCAAGTGAAGGTCAACATCCCTCTACTGGATGTCATTAAATAAATCTCTTCATCTGTCAAATTTTTGAAAGATCTATGCACTACCAAAAGACAGCAGAACATACAAAATAAAATCTTCTTGAAAGAAAAAGTAAGTGTCATCCTCAAGCAAGATGTGCCGCAAAAATACAAAGATCTCGGTAGCCCAACCATCACTTGTGTTATTGGGAACTACCGGATTAAACACGCACCTCTTGACTTAAGGGCGAGTGTTAATTTGATCCCCTACTCGGTCTACGAACAACTGGATCTTGGTGAATTAAAACCCACCCAGTCCACATTACAACTTATCAATCACTCAATTTATGTACCGAGAGGGATAATTGAGGATGTGTTGGTCCAGGTTAACAAATTCTACTATCCAATAGATTTTATTGTCCTGAATACACAACCCATCATGGATATGAGCACTCAAATCCCTATCATCCTTGGCCATCTGTTCCTTGCTACATCCAATGCTATCATCAACTGTATAAATGTGATCATGAATTTATCTTTCAAAAATATGACATTGGAGCTCAATATTTTTTTCAATATGAGCAAACAGGCAGAGGATGAGGACGATACCCATGACATTAACATGATCGATTCTTTCATGAAAGATAGAGCACTCCTGACTCTGTACTCTAACCCTCTAGAGACATGCATGGCCCACTCTCCTGATTTGGATGATGACACGATTAGGGAGATGGGTGCCATGCTTGATACTGCACCGGTACTTGAAGTGAAACGGTGGAGGCCATAATTTGAGAAATTGCCCTAAACCGATGTAGTGCCTCTACTGTCTAACCTTAAAGCTCTAAAGATTGACCTAAGTTGATCTTAAATATGTCTACTTAGGTCAAGATGAGACATACCCGGTAGTGATTTCTTCCCACCATGAGAAAGAACAGGACAGTATGCTTATTTCTACTCTCATTGAGCATAAAGGATCCTTTGGATGGTCGATTGCGGACCTCGAGGGAATTGACCATTTATTTGTACTAACCGCATTCATCTTAAGGATAATGCAAAAACCTCCCGACAACCACAACGTCGAGTAGATCTAAACATGAATAAAGTGGTTAAAGGAGAGGTACTGAAATTGTTAGATGGGGGTATTATATGCCCTATATCTGCCAATCAATGGGTGAGTCCAACTCAGGTAGTTCTTAAGAAATCCGGAATCACCATCGTAGCCAATGTCGACAATGAACTCGTGTCAAGGAAGGATCACTTTCCTTTGCCCTTCATTGACTAGAGAAGGTTAAATACCGCCACAAGGAAGGACCACTTTCCTCTGCCCTTCATTGATCAAATTTTACAAAGGCTAGCTGGTCACTCATACTATAACTTCCTTGACGGGTATTCGGGCTTTCCCTTAAAGATAAAGGAAAGACAACATTCACATGCCCCTATGGCACTTTTGTATACCGAAGGATGCCATTCGGACTGTGTAATGCCCTTACCACTTTTCAATAATGCATGTTGAGTATTTTTTCTGACATGGTGGGGCAAATTTAGAGGTCTTCATGAACGACTTCTCTGTCTTTGGTCTATCCATCAATGATTGTCTGAAAAATCTTTAAAATGTGTTGAAGCAATGTGAGGAAAAGAATTTGGTGTTAAATTGGGAGAAGTGTCATTTCATGGTTCCCAAGGGAATAATGCTTGGACATATAATTTCGTTCAAGGGAATTGAGGTAGACAAGGTGAAAATTGACCTTATCTCTAACCTACCTCCACCCAAGAGCATACGTGACGTACGATCCTTCTTAGGACACGTCGGATTCTACAGACAATTCATAAAGGACTTTAGCCACCTCTCTAGTCCTTTATGTGATCTACTTCAAAAGGACACCCCATTCGAGTGGATTGAGCAATGCCAAGAAGCTTTCACTAAGCTCAAAGACATGTTAACTACCGCACCTATCATGCAACCACCCGATTGGAGCATTCCATTTGAGATTATGTGTGATGGGTATGACTATGCTATTAGGGCGATGTTAGGTCAAAGAAAAGAGAATAAGCCCTACATTATTCACTATGCAAGTATAACTCTAAACTTTACTCAAGTGAATTACTCTACTACGGAGAAAGAACTCTTAGCCGTAGTGTTCGCTTTGGACAAATTTAGGTCATCTTTTATCAGATCCAAGATCATCATCTACACCGATCATACGGCGCTGAAGTACCTTCTCTCCAAGAATGATCATAAGCCTCACTTGATAAGATAGATCCTCCTACTCTAGGAATTCGACTTAGAAATACGAGACAAAAAGGGTGTAGAGAATGTAGTGGCTAACCACCTCTCTCGGCTTGACCTCCCTGATTCCCTTGAGACGACACCCATAAATGACATGTTCCCTGCTGAACATTAATCAAACTCTCCCAACTACCTTGGTTTGCTGACATTGCAAACTATCTTGTTACAGGTTTCACGCTGACACATTGGACTGCACAAAATTTTAAAAAAAAATCTTCGCTAAGGTATGTAAGTTCTTCTGGGATGATCCATATCTGTTTAAATACTGCCCAGACCAAATTCTAAGGAGATGCATACCAAATAATGAACATCAAAGTGTCATATCCTTCTATCATTCTCAAGCCTGTGGTGGTCACTTTTTTGCTAAAAAGACCACGACCAAAATCCTGCAGTGCGGCTTTTAGTGTTCGCTTTGCAAAAATTAGGAGCATTGTTGAAAAGGTCGAGCTATTTGTCCTAGAGGGGAGGGTGAATAGGACTATGCCAAATTAAAATTTTAACAGTGGAATTTAAATAAATTAAATACAGATAGCAATACATAATTCCACAATGTTGAATTAAAGACAACCTCAATTGAACAAGTATTGAGAGGTTGATACAAATGTTATTCTAAGGACAACCTTACACCATAAAAACCAAGGGTTTATGACAGGACAACCTTACTAGAACGGTTTGTGTATCAAAAACTCAAACTGATACAGAGGAATAAAAAATAAATAGCAATGGAATGAAATCTAAGCTATTACAACATTCTCCACATTTGCATAAAAGAAATTACAACATTCTGCACAATGCAAAAAGGGAAATCACAATCATCTATAAAAAGAAATAAACGTTCAAACCACAAGACAAGATATTATAGTGGTTCGCTTGTGTGTACACCAACTGTTAAACAACTGCCACACAACTACTCCACTCCTAATATCCTCACACAATGGATATTAGCGTTCACTATGAAAATAGGTTTTTCTAGGTTCACCTAAAACCCACACAATTGTGTCTTTCAAGTGGGCTTACACAATTCAAAAACCCCACACTCTGAGTTTTCTGGATCACCTCAGATAAACCAAAATAGGAATTTTTCTGGCACAATCTCAAAAACCAAAACAAAGGAATTTATAAAAACTGTAAAATACCTGGATATTCTCTTTTTGATGCCGCTTAGAAGAACTAAATCGGAGTAGAATTTCAACGTAGAAGTTCAATGTCCAAACTCACTTCTGAAATGGTTCTAGGTTCTAAATTGATTTTAAATTAAATCAAGTTGGGCTAGCTCTATTTGATTTTGATTCCAAGAAGAGGGCAATCTCAATCCCTTCTTCAAATATGATTGGAATAAAGAATACAAAATCAAATATAATAAAGCTAAATTAAGAGAATATTAAATGAGCACAATATAGCTTAAAAAGAACATTAACTTATCTCTTAGAGTGACGAATTGAATTAGCTTGAATTGAATGAAAAACTCTGAAATTCATGTTCTATTTATATATGAACAAATCGCGTTCACGACTGGTCCTGTGGATACTACGACTGGTCGTAAGATCAACTGATTTTTAAAAATTTGAGCGTGATCGGATAAAGCCGCTCCACGACTGGTCGTGAGCCTTGCACGACCGGTTGAGGGACCTCCACGACTGTGGCAAAAGACCGTGGCAACAGGTTTTTAACGACGAAAATTTTCAATCGTTAGCAAAGGCAAACTTTTTAATGATGAAAATTTTCGTCGCTCAAAGTAACTTTTAGCGACGAAAATTTTCAGCGACGAAAATTTTCGTCACTAAAAATAATTGCAAAACTTTTAGCGACGAATAGTTTCGTCGCTAAAAAATAAATGTTAAACTTTTAGTGATGAAAATTTTCGTCGCTAAAAATAATTATAAAACTTTTAGCGACAAATATTTTCGTCGCTAAAAAATAAATGTTCAACTTTTAGCGACGAAAATTTTCGTCTCTAAAAATAATTACAAAACTTTTAGCTACGAATAGTTTCGTCACTAAAAAATAAATGTTAAACTTTTAGCGATGAAAATTTTCGTCGCTAATAAAAATTACAAAACTTTTAGCGATGAATATTTTCGCCGCTAAAAAATACATAAGAAACTTTTACCAATGAAAATTTTTGTAGCTAAAAATATTTACAAAAATTTTACCTACGAAAATTTTTGTAGGTAAAAGTCTCTTTTAAAAAAAAAAAAAAAAATCTAGCACAAAATTCCTGATATGCACCTGTTACAATATATTTCATCATATTCATCATGATATACACCTGTTATATAATATATTTCATCATATTCACATTCACATCCATCTAAACCCAAACTAGTAAATCCATCCAAACACAAACAATCTTATCCACATCACATTCATTCACGCATAATTACAAATTAGCTTAAAATCATAAACAAAAATACCCTAAACCTAAACCTAAAACCTATAACATATAACCTAAACCTATAACCTAAACCTTAACCTAAACCTAACCTATAAGTGTTAGGTTACAAGTTTAGGTTATAGGTTAAGGTTTAGGTTATAAGTGTAGGTTATAGGTGTAGGTTTAGGTTTAGGTTTTAGGTTACAAGTGTTAGGTTATAGGTTTAGGTTATAAGTTAAGGTCTAGGTTATAAGTGTACATTATAGGTTTAGGTTAGGTTATATAGGTTACGGTTTAGGGAGTTGAGTTTAGCTTATAGGTTTACGTTGTAAGACACGTGTCTTAGTCCGTACCATTCTGTAGGCTTCCACGATCTTCCCGGTCAAATTCTGACAACCTTCGACCTTTATCCGATGTTTGCGCGTGATCCTAAGCTGAGTCCTGTCAACCGGAGACTTGTACCCTAGCGACGCCACCATTGCCGCGGTTCCGATACCGCGTCTCACACGCCAAGGCGATACCTAGGCCAGGAGATGTGGTCCCACGTTCAGTTCGAGGAAAACGCCGCGCGTTGCAAAACCCAAGAGAATCTCTACCGAATGTCACATCCATCAATCAATCAATCTCATCAAGGGTCAAGTATATGTCAAGTACACCATCACCTCACACCCATTCCCAAGTAACCCCAAAAGTCAAAAGTTCTTACACAACCCATACTTTTCTTACACCATCTACCCCTAAAGTCAAAAGTTTTTTACACACCCATCATCACCCATCCATCACTCCATCACCCATCTCTCTCTCTCTTTACAACCCTCTCTCTCTCTTATTTCTCCCTTCTTTTCCAAGCAACCCAAACACAAAAAAAAAATTTATACGTTCAAGCCTCTCCAAGCCCTTCCAAAACAATAAGTGTGGCCCACTTCCTACCCTCTCATCTCCCATCTCAACCATCCAAACTTCATCTCCTCCGTTAGGATTGAAGCTAACGAGCAAAGGAAGCTAAGGGAGCAAGAAGAAGTGGACGGTGGGTAATCTTGGACCCACATTTTTCCTTTTTTGTATTTTTCCTTTTTGAGATTTAAGGGCTCACTTGTGGTGGGACCCACTTGATGGATGTATTGATCAAGGGAGGGCCCATAGTGGCAGGGTCCCTCCCCTACACATGCTCTCTCTCTCTCTCTCTCTCTCTCTCTCTCTCTCTCTCTCTCTCTCATTATTTTTTTTGTGTAGGATGGCCTGTGGCCCACTTGATGCATGACCTTATCCACGCCATCCATTGATGTAGACCCCACTGTTTACATGGGTGGTACGTGCCATGGGTAAAACACAAATATCAGGCTGATCAAAACAGGTGGGCCATGTGGGACCCACCTTGATGAGGTGTACATCCACACCGTCCGTCCAGGGACGCTAGAGGTATGAACTGACAATGGGGTGGCTGACAGTAAAGTGTTAACTGACAGTGGGTGTAAAATATTATTTTAATATATTAATATAATATGCTTATGAGGGAAGGGAGGTTGTACGTGGGACCCACCTCTACTTTTACTGCAACATGCAGCAGCAGATCCCACATCATCAGGGTCCATGGGACCCATCCAAGCCGTCCATCCGTCCTGACGGTGGGGCCACCTTGAGGATGCGCTGAATCCACCGTCCAGCCCATGGACGGTGGATCCCAGCCATGATGTATGTGTTTTACACATATCGTCCATCTATTTTGATGGTGGGACCCACTGTCATCTGACGTTAGCAGTTCTGTGGGTCCCACGTGAGATCAAGACAGTCTAGATGGTGGGACCCAAGTCCATAGCTCTTGTGGTAGACTGAGTGAAGATACCACGTTTCAACACTGACGACAGTAGTGTACTGGCAGTGGAGGTGTACTGATGGTGGGTGTGTGCTGACAGTGGAGCGTGGACTGACGGTGGGGTCCAAGGGACCCACCCGTGATGTCCAACCATTTTGGTGGGCCACACCACAGGGTATATCCAAACCGTCCACTGTCCTTGGACGGTAGAACCCACCCCACGTGTGAGCTACCATGATGTATGTATATGTCCATTATATATTATATTACAATATATATGTTATATATATATATATATATATATATATATTATATGTTGTGGTGGGCCTTACGTAGGACCCACCTTAGTTGCTGGCTAGTAGCCAACCCACATACAGCAGCTATATATCTGTTGTATTGAGCCAGCAAGTTCTGTGGGCCCATCGTGGCATGTGTTATATCCACCATGCCCATCTGTCTCTCGAGTGGGACCCACCGCTGATATATGTGACATATCTAAAACTCTATCCATTTGGCTAGCTTACATCAAGGCTTGGGAAGAAAATAAGACAGATCTACTTATCAGGTGGGCCACTGCTAAATACAGTGGACCATTGAACGTCTACCATTGAAATCCTCTTGGTATCACAGAGAATCTGGATCAACACAAAATTCAATTTCTTTTATTCAGGTCTGTGTGACCTTAGGATCAGATTAGGTGGAAAATAAATGTTATGGTGGGCCTTGGGGATTTCAACGGTGGAAATCATTATCACCACTGTTATTTGGAGTGCGGTCCAGATAATCTTGCGTTATGATTTATTTGAAATGCTCTTAAATGATCCCTATGGTTAGATGAATGGGGAGGTGGTGTGACTCACTTGATGTATGTTAGGCCCCTCTTTGTGAGGTGTATTTGGCCCATTGGTGCGTCCCAATTGATTCGGCCCATTTGATCGGCCCAATTAAATCGGCCCATTTGAATCAGCCCAATTCGAATCGTCCATTGATTGAGATTCCACCATGATGTATGTGATGATGTTTTTGGCGATCATGCCTTGGGAGCAATGATGGTTTGACGTCCACATTGATGGGCAATGATGGTTAGATGTCCTCATTGTGACCTTCCCTTAGGCCTTATTAGGCCCATTCTCTTCGTGGGTTAACCCAAATAAGTGGGCCCCATTCCCCATATGTAATTGACCGATTCCAATTTTTTATTTTCGATTATCGATTACGATTATGAGTATATGGCAACATAGCATCATGATTCATGTTCATACACATTATTTGCATGTTTGTGATGAGATGAGTGATTGATCATAGCACATGTCATTAGGCAGATTGTTATGGACTCCCTGGTAAGGGAAGTTGCCTGCACGAGCGTGCGATACGCACATGTTTGCTGTATGACTAGATTGTGTGATTCATGCATCTTGCATTGCGTGACATGGTTACTGTACACCTTAATAACATCAGGGTCGTAGCCTCCACAGGCGTATCATAGTTGGCAGGATTGGATACCAAAAATCTTGTTCTACACTATAGATATCCCTGGGTGAAAGTCCCTAAACCCTTATGGTACTAGGAGGTTGCTCCAACGTCTAGACTGAGTTGGTGCATGAGCGTCGAGTGTCCATTACCAAAAGGCCGTGCTTTCTACTGTGTCGTGGTCGGTTAGAAGGGGGTGCGGCCTTACATGCCTGAGAGGAAGGGGCAAAGGTAGGCTGAATTTGACTAGCTCAGGAATAGGTCCGCTATTGACGAGCTGGGCCCGATATTGGCAAGCGGATAGTAAGGTCTTTTCCACTTACCTTATTGTGCGCGATGAGGCGGCAATCTGGTTAGAGTGTACTATACCCTGGTGATATTCCAGAGTGAGCTGTATTGATATATGGACTTAGATGAGGATTCTTATGCTTGATTTGCATCTCGCATCGCATGGCCCTAGTATGGCCGACATCATTCATGTCTTGCATCGCATGGCCTTGGTACGGCCAATGGTATTCCTGGACTCATCAACATATTTTGCATTACTCTGATACTGCATAACTATATTACTACCTTGCGCACACACTTTCACCACCCTCTAAGCTTTCCATAAGCTTATGCACGACCGTTGCATGCAGGTGACGTTGGACCGCAGCAGCATTGAGGTAGGAGCGCTTAGCAGATCATCTTGGAGCTTTTTCCATTATCATTGTATTTCCCTTTATGCTCATTGTACTTATAAAGTTGTGATCATAGTGGAAATGTGATGGAGTTTTTGGTTGTTGTTCGTGGGTTATGCCTTTGTTATGCTTATTATAAATCAAACTGACGTTGAAAATCCTTCTCGTAGCATCCCAGGATCGGAACCTGGCGAACGAGAGCTCGGAGCCGAGAATAGGGTATTAAGGAAGCTATCGGCAACGGATTCGGCGATCAAAAATTTTGTGATCCCGGTTTCCGAATTTGGGGCGTAACACAAGTTGATATCAGAGTATAACTTAGGGAATAACTGAGAACAACATTACATATCTGCTATGAGTTTAGAATGATTGAGTCTCGAGTCCGAATAGCTTAGTTATCTGCCGTTACAGACCCTTAATGTGCGTGCCTTCGAGAGCTTTCAAGTTGATAGGCACATTTGCCCTTTCCTGTAGGACATGCCGCCCAGGAGAGTGACCCGATCGACTCCCGCACCACCACCTGAGACTCCCACTCCACCACCTGAGACTCCCGCACTACCACCTATGATCCCCACTCTACCACCAGAGATTCTGACTCCCCAGCCTGAGGATGCCACTCCTCTACTAGAGACCGGTGCAGATCCTACCGTACCCGTGAGTGCCTCCCAGTTACAGCAGATGTTACAGGCTGTGACGGCCACACTTCAGGGGCAGGGCAGGAACCCCATTGTTTCACCAGACCAGGCTAAGCAGAAGCGCGTGAACGCCCTTCTTTGAGAGTTTCGACGGCTCGATCCTCCGCGTTTCCAAGGTGAGCCAGACCCGACTGTAGCTGAGAGATGACGCTCTGATGTGGAGAAGATATTTGATACAATGGGATGTACGACCCAGCGGCGAGTCCGATTAGCGGTATTCCTTCTCTATGGTGAGGCTGAGCACTGGTGGACATCAGTCTCCTGAGTAGCAGGCACCAATTTTGTATGGACCTAGGAGGCTTTTGTGGATCGATTTGACCGACAATATTTTCCTGATCACATCCGACGACAGTGAGCGTTGGAGTTCGAGGCCCTGGTGCAAAGTGATATGATAGTAGCTCAGTACGCGGCTCATTTTGTAGCACTGTCCAGATTTGTGTCGTAGTTGGTAGATGATGACGGACGGAGAGCCCACTGTTTCGAGGATGGCCTGCATTACGGTCTTCGAGGCCGTGTTATTGGGCATAAGCTCTCGACTTTCGAGGGGGTGATACGGAAGGCCCAGATTTATGAGGCTGAGTGGGCCGATTCTCAGTTTGAATGTGGTAAGAGGAGAGACCAGAAGAGGTAGGCTCCTTCCGGTGACTCCCAGCAACGTCGACCACAGCAGCAGAGGCGTACAGGTCGCCTAACCTTCCGAGCATCAGCAACACCTGCAGCACCACCTCCGAGGCAGTTCGCCGGCACCTGTTTTGGGTGCGGTGAGACAGGGTACCGTATGTGGGAGTGTCCCCGCCCCCCAGCAGTAGCAGTAGCCGAGAGGTTCACAGCAGCCTCCACCGCATCAGCAGCAGAGACCCCTATAACAGCAGCGACAACAGCCCCCACCACAGAGGCCACCCTCAGTAGCAGCATCAGCACTAACCTCCGAGGCCGCAGTAGTAGAGGTAACAGTTTCGACCACCTCAGCGACAGCAGCAGCAGTAGCACGCTCAGAGGGGACAAGCACCTCCCTAACTGGCTCAAGCTAGGTTCTACACAGCCCATCAGGATTCTCAGTCATCTAGAGGGGTCGTTGAGGGTATACTTTCAGTCTCTGCATGCATCGCTCGAGTTTTATTAATTCTGGTGCTTCGCACTCATTTATGTCCAAGGGATTCTTCCGTTCGACTGGATTGTCGACAGAGTCTAGTTGAGAGTGGTTGACCATATCAACGCCCTTAGGGAAGAATACAGTATCAAGCCACTTTTGTTCGTCTTGCCTCGTGTTAGTAGGAGAGATTTTCTTGCCCGCCAACTTGTACGTGCTGTCGATGTCAGATTTTGACGTTATCTTGGGCATGGATTAGCTTGCCGAGTATCACGCCATCTTAAACTGCTCCACTAGGAAAGTCACGTTCTTTATACCAGGCTTGCCACAGTTTCAGTTCATTGAAGAGCCCTAGGGAGAGCCATTGTCTTGCTTGATGTCCTACACCGTTGAGGAGCCTGTTGCTGCTTGTATTGATTAGTTGCCGGTGGTTTACGATTTTTTCAATGTGTTTCAGCGGATTCTGGGATTACCACCTCGCCGGCACACCGAGTTTCAGATTGATCTCGTGCCTAGTACCGCGCCTATTTCGAAGGCCCCGTATCGTATGACACCGTTGGAGTTGTGGGAACTGCAGAAGCAGTTGGATGAGTTATATGATTTGGGCTTTATCCGTTGGACCAGTTCGCTGTGGGGAGCGCCGGTACTCTTCGTGAAGAAGAAGGATGGCTCGTTGAGGCTCTACGTGGACTACCACGAGCCCAACAAGGTCATGATCAAGAACAAGTACCCACTCCCGAGGATTGATGATTTGTTTGATTAGTTACAGGGTACACAATTCTTTTCGAAGATTGACCTGAGTTCTGGTTATCATCAGATTCGGGTCCGAGAGGAGGACATCCCGAAGACGGCTTTCAGGACGCGTTGTGGTCTTTTTGAGTTTTAAGTCATGTCCTTCAGACTGACCAATGCACATGCAGCCTTCATGCAGTTAATGAATGAGGTCTTCCATCCGTATTTCTATCAGTTTGTTGTAGTCTTCATCGACAACATTCTGATCTATTAGAGGACCCGTGAGGAGCACGAGTAGCATTTCGAGATTACATTGCAGACCCTCCGCGCCTACCAGCTGTATACGAAACTGGAGAAGTGCGAGTTTTGGAAGGAGGAGGTGAAGTTCTTCAGTCACATGGTAATAAGGGAGGGTGTCGCAGTGGACCCCTCGAAGGTCGGGGCAATGCGTCAGTGGGACTAGCCCACGACTGTATCTGAGATCCGCAGTTTCCTTAGTTTAGCGGGCTACTACCAGCATTTCATTGAGGGCTTCTCCCGTATCGCAACCCCATTGACAAGGTTGACTCGGAAGGGTGCAGAGTTTGTTTGGAATGATACATGTGAACAGGCATTCGCAGAGTTGAACGATCGCCTCACATCCGCTCCAGTCCTCACTCTTCCCTCTAGGAGTGATGGGTTTATTGTATTTACCGATGTCTCACATATTGGTTTGGGTGCTATCCTGATGTAGCACGGGACACCAATGGCCTTCGCGTCTTGTCAGCTCAAGGTCTATGAGCTGAACTACCCCCGCATGATTTAGAGTTGGCTGCAGTTGTCTTTGCACTGAAGGTGTAGAGACACTATCTCTACAGGGTTAGGTTCGAGCTCTTCTCTGACCACAAGAGCTTGAAGTACCTATTCTCTCAGTCCGAGCTAAACATGAGGCAAAGGCGCTAGATGGAGCTCCTAAAAGACTATGATTTCGATCTTCAGTACCACCCGGGCAAGGCGAACATGGTGGGGGATGCCCTTAGCCGTCAGCCACGAGGCCTGGCAGCGCATATGATGATATAGGAGTGGCAGATGCTTGAGGATATAGTAGAGTATGATTTTGAGTTCGGCCTGCAGTCTTCTATCGTGTAGTTATCGAGCCTGCCGATTCAATCCTTTCTTGTCGTAAGGGTGATCGAGGCTCAGTAGGCAGATGAGTTATTGCAGAGTTATATGGCTGAGGCGGCATCCGAGAGTCAGGTAGATTAACAGATTGGTACAAACGATGGACTTCACTTCAGAGGCCGATTATGTGTCCCGGATATTCCTGAGTTACGCAGAGATCTTATAACCGAGGCACATCGATCGCAGTTTTCTATCCACCATGCCTCGACGAAGATGTACTATGACATGAGGTGATAGTATTGTTGGGCGGGGATGAAGCATCAGATCATCAGTTTTGTGGCCGAGTGTGGCACGTGCCAGCATGTCAAAGCCGATCATCAGAGACCCCCTAGTCTATTGCGGCCGTTGAGTGTCCCAATGTGAAAACGGGAGCACGTGTCAACAGATTTTATTATGAGATTGTCGAGGACTCAGCACGGTCATGACGCCATATGGGTTGTTGTGGATCGTCTAACGAAGTCGGCGCATTTTCTTCCGATTCATGCGACTTGGCCTTTGGACTGGCTTGTGAGGTTATTCGTCGAGGAGATTGTAAGACTGCATGACATTCCAGTCTCGATGGCTTCTAACCGAGACCTTAGGTTCACGTCTCAGTTTTGGGGGAGCTTCCAGAGAGCGATGCGGACTGATTTGCAACTCAGCACCACGTACCATCCGCAGATCGATGGTCAGACCGAGATGGTCAACCAGATCCTTGAGGATATGCTTCGGGCCTGCGTGGTTGATTCCGAGGGTAGCTGGGATGATCATGTGTGATTGTCTGAGTTCGCGTACAACAACAGTTATCAGGTGATCATCGACATGGATCCTTTTGAGGCACTATATGGTAGACCATGCAAATCACCGATTTGTTAGACCGAGGTTGAAGAGCGTCATCTCCTAAGTCACGAGCTTGTGCAGCAGACATCAGAGGCTATCGATATCATCAGGCAAAGGATGCGCATAGTTCAAAGCCGGTAGAAGAGTTTTGTTGACCACCGACGTCGTCCCTTGGAGTTTGATGTAGGAGACCATGTGTATCTCAAGGTCTCGCCCATGAAGGGCGTAGTTCGATTTGAAACGAAGGGTAAGATTTCCCCGAGATTCATAGGACCTTTTGAGATCATTCGGCGCGTTGGCTTCGTGGCCTATCGGCTTGCCTTGTCATCTCAGTTGTCTGGCGTCTACAATGTTTTTCATGTCTCTATGTTGAGGAAGTGTGGGTCAGACTTCATTCCTGTTATTGATTGGTAGTCATTAGATGTTCATGAGGACACTTCTTACATTGAGAGGCCAGTTCGTATCCTTGATCGGAAGGAGCAGGTCCTCCGGACCAAGGTCATTCAATTGGTAAAGGTTCAGTGGGGTCACCATTCTGTTGAGGAGGCTACTTGGGAGCGCGAGGCTGAGATTCGAGAGCGCTATCCCCATCTCTTTGATGATTGATTGTGTTATATTTTGTATGTTGTTTCTGATTTTATATGATGATGTTATATTTCTTCTTTCTCATGAGTTATGCCTATTTGCAATGATTTTGTAAATTTTGAGGATAAAATTTTTATTATGAGGGGAGAGTTGTAAGACTCGTGTCTTAGTCCATACCATTCTGTAGGCTTCTGCGATCTTCTCAGTCGAATTCCTGCAACCTTTATCTGACGTTTGCGGGTGATCCTAAGCCGAGTTCTATCAACCCGAGACTTGTACCCTAGCGACCTCACCGTCACCGTGGTTTCGATGCCACATCTCGCGCGACGAGACGATACCCAGGCTAGGAGATGTGAGCCCGTGTTCAGTTCAAGGAAAATGCCGCACGTTGCAAAACCCAAGAGAATCTCTACCGAATGTCACATCCATCAATCAATCAATCCTATCAAGGGTCAAGTACATGTCAAGTACACCATCACCTCACACCCATCCCCAAGCAACCCCAAAAGTCAAAAGTTCTTACACAACCCATACTTTACTTATATCATCTACCCCTAAAGTGAAAAGTTTCTTACACACCCATCACTCACCACATCCATCACTCCATCACTCATCTCTCTCTCTCTCTCTCTCTCTCTCTCTCTCTCTCTCTCTCTCTCTCTCTCTCTCTCTCTCTTTACAACCCTCTCTCTCTTATTTCTCCCTTCTTTTCCAAGCAACCCAAACACAAAAAAATTTCATATGTTCAAGCCTCTCCAAGCCCTCCCAAAACAACAAGTGTGGCCCACTTCCTACCCTCTCACCTCCCATCTCAACCATCCAAACTCAATCTCCTCTGTTAGGATTGAAGCTAAGAAGCAAAGGAAGCCAAGGGAGCAAGAAGAAGTGGACGGTGGGTGATCTTGGACCCACATTTTTTCAATTTTCGTATTTTTCCTTTTTAAGATTTAAGGGCCCACTTGTGGTGGGACCCACTTGATGGATGTATTGATCAAGGGAGGGCCCAATAGTGGCAGGGTCCCTCCCCTACACTCTCTCTCCTCTCTCTCTCCTCTCCCTCTCTCTCTCTCTCTCTCTCTCTCTCTTCTCTCTCCATTGTTTTTTATTTGTGTAGGATGGCCTGTGACCCACTTAATGCATGACCTTATCCACGACATCCATTGATGTGGACCCCACTGTTTACATGGGTGGTACGTGCCACGAGTAAAATCACAAATATCAAGCTGATCAAAATAGGTGGGCCATGTGGGACCCACCTTGATGAGGTGTACATCCACAACATCCGTCCAGGGACCCTGGAGGTATGAACTGACGATGGGGTGGCTGACAGTAAAATGTTAACTGACAGTGGGTGTAAAATATTATTTTAAAATATTAATATAATATGCTTATGAGGGAAGGGAGGCTGTACGTGAGACCCACCTCTACTTTTACTGCAACGTGCAGCAGCAGCTCCCACGTCATCAGGGTCCATGGGACCCATCCAAGCCGTCCATCCATCCTGACGGTGGGGCCACCTTGAGGATGCTCTGTATCCACCGTCCAGCCCATGGATGGTGGATCCCGGCCATGATGTATGTGTTTTACACATGCCGTCCATCTATTTTGATGGTGGGACCCACTGCCATCTGACGTTAGTAGTTCTTTGGGTCCCACTTGAGATCAAGACCGTCCATATGGTGGGACCCAGGTCCACAGCTCTTGTGGTAGACTGAGTGAAAGATACCACATTTCAACACTGACGACAGCAATGTACTGGCAGTGGAGGTGTACTAACGGTGGGTGTGTGCTGACAGTGGAGCGTGGACTGACGGTGGGGTCCATGGGACCCACCCGCGACGTCCATCCATTTTGGTGGGCCACACCACAGGGTATATCTAAATCGTCCACCGTCCCTAGACGTTGGGACCCACCCCACATGTGGGCTACCATGATGTATGTATATGTCCAGGCCGTCTGGGGCCTGTACGTTGATTTTATATTTAATATAATATTAATATATTATATTACATTACATTAATATATATAATATGATATATTATATATTATATTACAATATATATGTTTATATATATATATATAATATATATATATATATATATATAATGTTGTGGTGGGCCCTACGTGGGCCCACCTTAGTTGTTGGCTGGCAGCCAGCCCACCTACATCAGCTATATATCTGTTGTATTGAGCCAGCAAGTTCTGTGGGCCCATCGTGACATGTGTTATATCCACCAGACACATCTGTCTCTCGAGTGGGACCTACTGCTGACATATGTGACATATCTAAAACGTCCATCCATTTGGCTAGCTTACATCAAGGCTTGGGAAGAAAATAAGACAGATCTACTTATCAGGTGGGCCACTGCTAAATACAGTGGACCATTGAACGTCTACCATTGAAATCCTCTTGGTATCACAGAGAATCTGGATCAACATAAAATTTGATTTCTTTTATTCTGGTCTGTGTGACCTTATGATTAGATTGGGTGGAAAATAAATGTTATGGTGGGCCTTGGGGATTTCAATGGTGGAAATCATTATCACCACTGTTATTTGGAGTGCGGTCTAGATAATCTTGCGTTATGATTTATTTGAAATGCTCTTAAATGATCCCTAATGTTAGGTGAATGGGGAGGTGGTGCGACTCACTTGATGTATGTTAGGCCCCTCTTTGTGAGGTGTATTTCACCCATTGGTGCGGCCCAATTGATTCGGCCCATTCGATTCGGCCCATTTGAATTGGCCCATTCGACTCAGTCCATTTGAATTGGCCCAATTGATTCGGCCCATTTGAATCAGCCCATTGATTCAGCCCAATTTGAATCGCCCATTGATTGAGATTCCACCATGATGTATATGATGATGTTTTTGGCGGTCATGCCTTGGGAGCAATGATGGTTTGACGTTCACATTGATGGGCAATGATGGTTAGATGTCCTCATTGTGACCTTCCCTTAGGCCTTGTTAGGCCCATTCTCTTCGTGGGTTAACCCAAATAAGTGGGCCCCATTCGCCATATGTGATTGACCGATTCCGATTTTCGATTTCCGATTATCGATTCCGATTATGAGTATATGACAACATAGCATCATGATCCATGTTCATGCGCATCAATGCTTGTAATGAGATGAGTGATTGATCATAGCACATGTCATTAGACAAATTGTTATAGACTCCTTGGTAAGGGAAGTTGCCCGCACGAGCGCGCGGTACGCACATGTTTGCTGTATGACTGGATTGCGTGATTCATGCATCTTGCATTGCGTGAAATGGTTACTGTACGCCCTAGTGACATCAGGGTCGTAGCCTCCACAGGCATATCGTGGTTAGTAGGATTGGATATCAAAAATCTTGTTTTACATGGGGTGCTATAGATATCCCTCAGTGAAAGTCCCTAAACCCTTATAGTACTAGGAGGTTGCTCCAACATCTAGACCGAGTGGATGCATGAGCGTCGAGTGTTGATTACCAGAAGGTCGCGCTTTCCACTGTGTCATGGTTGGAAGAGGGTGCGGCCTTACCCACCTGAGAGGAGGGGCAAAGCTAGGCTAAGTTTGACCAGCTCGAGGAATGGGTTCACTATCGACGAGCCGGGCCCGATATTAGCAAGCGGATAGTGAGGTCTCTTCCACTTACTTTATTGCGTGCGATGGGGTGGCAATCTGGTTGGAGTGTACTAAACCCTGGTGATATTCCAGAGTGATCTGTATTGATATGTGGACTTAGATGAGGATTCGTATGCTTGAGTTGCATCTCACATCGCATGGCCCAGGTATGCCGACATCATTCATGTCTTGCATCGCATGGCCTTGGTACGGCCAATGGTATTCATGGATTCATCAGCATGTTCCGCATTACTCTGATACTACATAATTGTATTACTACCTTGCGCACACACTTTCACCACCCTCTAAGCTTTTCATAAGCTTATGGACGACCGTTGTGTGCAGGTGACGTTGGACCGCAACAGCGCTGAGGCAGGAGCGCTTAACAGATCATCTTGGAACTTTTTATCCATTATCATTGTATTTCCATTTATGCTCATTGTACTTATGAAGTTGTGATCATAGTGGAAATCTGATGGTGTTTTTGGTTGTTATTTGTCGGTTATGCCTTTGGTTATTCTTTTTATAAATTAAACTGACATTGAAAATCCTCCTCGTAGCATCCCAGGATCAAAACCTGGCGAATGGGCGCTGGGAGCCGAGAATAGGATAATACGGAAGCTGTCGGCGCTGAATTCGGCGATCGAGAATTTTGTGAGCCTGTTGCTGAGTTTAGGGCGTGACATAGGTTATAGGTTAATGTTTAGGTTTAGGTTAAGGTTTAGGTTTAGGTTTAGGTTATAGGTTTTGGGATTTGAGAATAGGTTTAGGTTAAGGTTATAAGTTTAGGTTTAGGAAATTGGGTTCGGGTTCGGGATCGGGTTTAGGTTTGGTTTTCAACTTTAGGTTTAGGTTTAGGTAGGGAGTTGAGATTAGGATTAGGTGTAGGTTTAGGTTTAGGGATTTGAGAATACATTAAGGTTTAGGTTTAGGAAATCGGGTTCGTGTTATAGATTTAGGTTTAGGTTTGGTTATAGGTTAAGGTTTAGGAAATTGAGTTTAGCTTATAGGTTTAGGTTATAAGTTAAGGTTATAGGTTAAGTTTAGTTTATAGGTTAAGTTTTAGGTTTAGGTTGAGGTTATAGGTTTTGGGATTTGAGAATAGGTTTAGGTTATGGTTATAAGTTTAGGTTTAGGAAATCGGGTTCGGGTTAGGGATCGGGTTTAGGTTTGGGCTTTCAAGTTTAGAATTAGGTTTAGGTTAGGGAGTTGAGATTAGGATTAGGTGTAGGTTTAGGTTTAGGGATTTGAGAATACGCTAAGGTTTAGGTTTAGGAAATCGGGTTCGGGTAATAGGTTTAGGTTCAGGTTAGGTTATAGGTTAAGGTTTAAAAAATTGAGTTTAGTTTATAGGTTTAGGTTATAAGTTAAGGTTATAGGTTAAGGTTTAGGTTATATGTTAAATTTTAGGTTTAGGTTAAGGTTATATAGGTTTATGTTGAGGTTATAGGTTTTGGGATTTGAGAATAGGTTTAAGTTAAGGTTATAACTTTAGGTGTAGGAAATCGGGTTTGGGTTCGGGATCGGGTTTTGAAGTTTAGGTTTAGGTTAGGGAGTTGAGATTAGGATTAGGTGTAGGTTTAGGTTTAAGGATTTGAGAATACGTTAAGGTTTAGGATTAGGAAATCGGGTTCGGGTTATAGGTTTAGGTTTAGGTTAGGTTATAGGTTAAGGTTTAGGAAATTGAGTTTAGGTTATAGGTTTAGTTTTTAGTTAAGGTTATAGGTTAAGGTTTATGTTATGGTAAGTTTTAGGATTAGGTTATGGTTAATAGGTTTAGGTTTAGGTTATAGGTTTTGAGATTTGAGAATAGGTTTAGGTTAAGGTTCTAAGTTTAGGTTTAGGAAAATGGGTTTGGGTTCGGGATCGGTTTAGGTTTTGGGTTTTTCAAGTTTAGGTTTAGGTTTAGGTTATGGAGTTAAGATTAGATTAGGTGTTTGCAGGTTTAGGTTTAGGGATTTGAGAATACATTAAGGTTTAGGTTTAGGAAATCGGGTTTCGGGTTATAGGTTTAGGTTTAGGTTAGGTTATAGGTTA
The DNA here is from genome assembly GCA_021015155.1 of Magnolia officinalis. Classification (NCBI taxonomy): domain Eukaryota; kingdom Viridiplantae; phylum Streptophyta; class Magnoliopsida; order Magnoliales; family Magnoliaceae; genus Magnolia; species Magnolia officinalis. Next base: position 39,379,564 of record JAJHSJ010000002.1, on the reverse strand, counting down.
AGGTTTAGGTTTAGGTTTAGGTTATAGGTTTTGGGATTTGAGAATAGGTTTAGGTTAAGGTTATAAGTTTAGGTTTAGGAAATCGGGTTCGGGTTCGGGTTCGGGATCGGGTTTAAGTTTGGGTTTTCAAGTTTACATTTTGGTTTAGGTTAGGGAGTTGATATTAGGATTAGGTGTAGGTTTAGGTTTAGGGATTTGAGAATACTTTAAGGTTTAGGTTTAGTAAATCGGGTTTGGGTTATTAGGTTTAGGTTTATGTTAGGTTATAGGTTAAGGTTTAGGAAATTGAGTTTACGTTATAGGTTAGGTTATAAGTAAGGTTATAGGTTAAGGTTTAGGTTATAGGTTAAGTTTTAGGTGTAGGTTTTGGTTATATAGGTTTAAGTTTAGGTTATAGGTTTTGAGATTTGAGAATAGGTTTAGGTTAAGGTTATAAGTTTAGGTTTAGGAAATCGTGTTCGGGTTTGGGATCAGGTTTAGGTTTGGTTTTCAAGTTTAGGTTTAGGTTTAGGTTAGGGAGTTGAGATTAGGATTAGGTCTAGGTTTAGGTTTAAGGATTTGAGAATACTTTAAGGTTTAGGTTTAGAAAATCGGGTTCGGGTTCGAGATCGGGTTTACGTTTGGGTTTTAGGTTTAGGTTTCGGCTCTAGGTTATAAGTGTAGGTCTAGGTTTAGGTTTTAGGTTTAGGTTATAGGTTATAGGTTTAGGTTAAGGTTTAGGTTTAGGTTATAGGTTTGGGATTTGAGAATAGGTTTAGGTTATAAAAATAGGTTT
>JAJHSJ010000002.1:39278689-39378689 GCA_021015155.1 Magnolia officinalis | reverse complement strand
CCTAAACCTAAACCTTAACCTAAACCAAACCTATGACCTAAAACCTAAATGTTTCTCAAATCTCTAAACCTAAACCTACACCTAATCCTAATCTCAACTCCCTAACGTAAACCTAAACCTAAACTTGAAAAACCCAAACCTAAAACCGATCCTGAACCTGAACCCGATTTTCTTAAACCTAAACCTAACCTATTCTCAAATCCCTAAACTTAAACCTACACCTAATCCTAATCTAAACTCCCTAACCTAAACCTAAACCTAAACTGAAAACCCAAACCTAAACCCAATCCTGAACCAAACCTGAATTCCTAAACCTAAACTATTTTCAAATCCCTAAACCTAAACCTACACCTAATCCTAATCTCGACTCCCTGAACCTAAACCTAAACTTAAACTTGAAAACCCAAACCTAAACCCGAACCCGATTTCCTAAACCTAAACCTTAACATATTCTCAATTCCCTAAACTTATAGCTTATAAGTCCTAAAACCTTAACCTTAACCTAAACCTACAACCCTTAAAACCAAAACCTATGACCAAAAAACCTTAACCTATATAACCTATAACCTAAACTTATAACCTATAACCTAACCTATCCTAAACCTTAACCAATAACTTAAAACCTAAATGTATTCTCAAATCCCTAACCTAAACCTACACCTAATCCTAATCTCAACTCCCTAACCTAACCTAACTTAACTTGAAAACCCAAACCTAAAACCCGATCCCGGAACCCGAACCTGAACCCGATTTCTTAAACGAAACCTTAACCTATTCTCAATTCCCTAAACCTATAGCTTGTAACCTAAACCTAAACGTTAACCTCAACCTAAACCTAAACCTAAACCTATAACCTAACCTAAACCAAATCTTATGACCTAAACCCTAAATGTGTTCTCAAATCTCTAAACCTAAACCTACACCTAATCCTATCTCAACTCCCTACCTAAACCTAAAAACCTAAACTTGAAAACCCAAGCCTAAAACCCGATCCGAACCCGAACCCGATTTCCTAAACCTAAACCTTAACCTATTCTCAAATCCCTAAACTTAAACCTACACCTAATCATAATCTAAGCTCCCTAACCTAAACCTAAACCTAAACTTGAAAACCCAAACCTAAACCCCAATCGAACCCGAATTCCTAAACCTAAACCTTAACCTATTTTCAAATCCCTAAACCTAAACCTACACCTAATCCTAATCTCGACTCCCTAACCTAAACCTGAACCTAAACTGAAACCCAAACCTAAACCTGATCCCGAATCCGATTTCCTTAGCCTAAACCTTAACATATTTTCATTTCCCTAAACCTAAGCTTATAAGACCTAAAACCTTACCTCAACCTAAACCTATAACCTTAAAAACCAAAACCTATGTCCTAAACCTAAACTTATAACCTATAACCTAACCTTAACCAAACTTAAAACCTAAACCTTAACCAATACCTAAAACCTAAAAATAAACCTAAAACCTAAATGTATTCTCAAATCCCTAAGCCTAAACCTACACCTACCTAATCTCAAACTCCCTAACCTAAACTTAAACCCGATCCCGAACCCGAAACCCGATTTCCTAAACCTATAGCTTATAACCTAAACCTAAACCTAAACCTAAACCTAAACCTTAACCTAAACCTATAACCTTAACCTAAACCAAAACTTATGACCTAAAACCCAATGTATTCTCAAATCTCTAAACCTAACCTACACCTAATCCTCCTAATCTCAACTCCCTAACCTAAACCTAAACTAAATTTGAAAACCCAAACCTAAAACCCGATCCCGAACCCGAACCCGATTTCCCTAAACCTAAACCTTAATCTATTCTCAAATCCCTAAACTTAAACCTACACCTAATCCTAATCTAAACTCCCTAACCTAAACCTAAACCTAACTTGAAAACCCAAACCTAAACCCAATCCCGAACCCGAACCCGAATTCCTAAACCTAAACCTTAACCTATTTTTAAATCCCTAAACCTAACCTACACCTAATCCTAATCTCGACTCCCTAACGTAAACTTGAACCTAAACTTGAAAACCCAAACCTAAACCCGAACCCGAACCCGATTTCCTAAACCTAAACCTTAACATATTCTCAATTCCCTAAACCTATAGCTTATAAGACCTTAAAACCTTAATCTTAACCTAAACCTATAACCTTAAAACCAAAACCTATGTCCTAAAACCTAAACTTATAAACTATAACCTAACCTTAACCTAAACCTAAAACCTAAACCTTAACCAATACCTAAAACCTAAAAATAAACCTAAAACCTAAATGTATTATCAAATCCCTAAACTTAAATCTACACGTAATCCTAATCTCAACTCCCTAACCTAAACCTAAACCCGATCTCGAAACCGAACCGAACCCGATTTCCTAAACCTAAACCTTAACCTATTCTTAATTCCCTAAACCTATAGCTTATAACCTAACCTAAACCTAAACCTAAACCAAAACTTTTGACCTAAAACCTAAATGTATTCTCAAATCTCTAAACCTAAACCTACACCTAATCCTGCGTGGATGAATAATTATTGTGGATAAGAGTGTTTGTGGTTTGGATTTACGTAGTTTGGGTTAGATGGATTTACGTAGTTTGGGTTTAGATGGATGTGAATGTGAATGTGAATGTGATGAAACAGGTGTATATCAGTCCTGTTTGGATGAAACAGGTGAATGTGAAGAAACAGGTGTATATCAGTCCTGTTTGATGAAACAGGTGAATGTGAATGAAACAGGTGTATGTCAGTCCTGTTTGGATGAAACAGGTGTATATTAGTCCTGTTTGGATGAAACAGGTGTATGTCAATCCTGTTTGGATGAAACAGGTGTATGTGAATGAAACATGTGTATATCAGTCCTGTTTGGATGAAACAGGTGAATGTGAATGAAACAGGTGTATATCATTCCTGTTTGGATGAAACAGGTGAATGTGAATGTGATGAAACAGTTTGGATTTACGTATGTGAATGAAACAGGTGTATATCAGTCCTGTTTGGATGAAATAGGTGAATGTGAATGAAACAGGTGTATGTCAGTCCTGTTTGGATGAAACAGGTGTATTTAGTCCTGTTTGGATGAAACGGTGTATGTCAGTCCTGTTTGAATGAAACATTTGTAATATCGTCCTGTTTGGATGAAACAGGTGAATGTGAATGAAACAGGTGTATGTCAGTCCTGTTTGGATGAAACAGGTGTATGTTAGTCCTGTTTGGATGAAACAGGTGTATGTCAATCCTGTTTGGATGAAACAGGCGTATGTGAATGAAACAGGTGTATATCAATCCTGTTTGGATGAAACAGGTGAATGTGAATGAACAGTGTATATCATTCCTGTTTGGATAAACAGGTGAATGTGAATGTGATGAAACAGGTGTATATCAGTCCTGTTTGGATGAAACAGGTGAATGTGAATGAAACAGGTGTATATCAGTCCCGTTTGGATGAAACATGTGTATATCAGGTGTATGTCAGTCCTGTTTGGATGAAACGGTGTATATCAGTCCTGTTTGGATGAAACAGGTGTATGTGAATGAAACAGGTGTATATCAGTCCTGTTTGGATGAAACATGTGAATGTGAATGAAACAGGTTTATATCAGTCCTGTTTGGATGAAACAGGTGAATGTGAATGTGATGAAACAGTTTGGATTTACGTATGTGAATGAAACAGGTGTATATCAGTCCTGCCTTGGATGAAACAGGTGAATGTGAATGAAATAGGTGTATATCAGTCCTGTTTGGATGAAACAGGTGAATGTGAATGTGATGAAACAGTTTGAATTTAAGTAGTTTGTATAACAGGTGTATATCAGGAAGAATACTGTAACAGGTCAAATTTGAAAATGTCCTTTTAAGGGTCATAAGAGACGGTCCATAACAGTCCATTTAAAGGACGGTCCATGACCGTCCTTCTAAAGGACGGTCCATAACCGTCCTTTGAAGGCTCATAAGAGACCGTCCATGAGTCCTTTTTAAGGACGGTCTATGACCGTCCATTTAAAGGACGGTCCATGGCCGTCCTTTGAAGGCTCATAAGAGACGGTCCATAACAGTCCTTTTAAAGGATGGTCTATGGCCGTCCTTTTTATGATCATACGAGACGGTCTATGACAGTCCATTTTAAGGACAGTCCATGACCGTCCTTTTTTAGGACGGTCGATGACCGTCTTTTTTTCGTCAATAAGAATGACGGTTTTCAACCGTCCTTTAAAAAATAAGACACGTCAAAATTTGACGGCCTATGTGACGGTCCATGACCGTCCTTTTTGGTCATTTGAGACGGTTTTGGACCGTCCTTTTTTCGCTGTTTTGGCGTAGTGTATATAATATATTTCATCACATTCACATCCATCTAAACCCAAACTACATAAATCCATCCAAACATAAACAATCTTATCCACATTACATCCATTCATGCATAAATACGCTCACACCAACCCTGCAAAAGATCATACAAAACAAAGGAATCGGATACAAAAAAAGGAATAAAAGATAAAGGGATCTTATCGGATCACCTTTGTTCATAGAACCTCTCTGAGGATCCTGCACAACTTGAAAAAGATCTCTTATCAGCTCCTGCCGATGCGGCTGTACCGAGAACAACTTTAAAAGAGGCAAAAGAAAAAACACATTAGACATTCAAAGTTCAACCCACTTCAAAGAATCACAAACCTTGACATAAAGTTTAAGGCAACATTTTCGAGATACTGTTTATTGACTCTGGATGACTATCTCAGTTGGCAACACTGCGACACTATGCCCAACTCCGTTTCGCAAACACGTTTAATCTTTCCTACAAAATCAGAAAATAAAATGCTTTAGTTGATTCATTCTATCTCTCTAGGATTTAGGGTTTTGTTTGTACTCACCATATGAACAACTCATGTCAGGTAAAATGATAATAAGCAATTGGAGATGTTTCTTCTTATCTCCACTTTGTAGGTTTTCGGTGGCTTGTTTGTGTACATCCATCAGAGCCATCTCAATCCTATTAGGGCGATCGGTTTTAGGTTTAGTTTTTAGGCTTAGGTTTAGGTTATAGGTTTAGGTTATAAGTGCAAGTTATAGGTTTAGGTTTAGGTTTAGGTTAGGTTATAAATTAAGGTTTAGGGAATTGAGAATAGGTTAAGGTTTAGGTTTAGAAAATCGGGTTCGGGTTCGGGATCAGGTTTAGGTTTAGGTTAGGGAGTTGAGATTAGGATTAGGTGTAGGTTTAGATTTAGGGATTTGAGAATACATTTAGATTATTGATTTAGGTTTAGGTTATAGGTTATCGGTTTAGGTTTAGGTTTATGTTTAGGTTATAAGCTATAGGTTTAGGGAATTGAGAATAGGTTAAGGTTTAGGTTTAGGAAATCGGGTTCGAGCTTGGGATCGGGTTTAGGTTAGGGTTTTCAAGTTTAGGTTTAGGTTTAGGTTAGGAGTTGAGATTAGGATTAGGTGTAGGTTTAGGTTTAGGGATTTGAGAATACATTTAGTTTAGGTTTAGGTTTAGGTTATAGGTTTAGGTTAAGGTTAGGTTATATGTTATAAGTTTAGGTTATAGGTTATAGGTTAAGGTTTAGGCCATAGGTTTTGGTTTAGGTTAAGGTTAAGGATTTGGTTTAGGTTTAGGGTAAGGTTTAGGGTTAGGTTATAAGCTATAGGTTTAGGGAATTGAGAATAGGTAAAGGTTTAGGTTTAGGAAATCGGGTTCGGGTTCGGGATCGGGTTTAGGTTTGGGTTTTTAAGTTTAGGTTTAGGTTTAGGTTAGGGAGTTGGGATTAGGATTAGGTGTAGGTTTAAGTTTAGGAATTTGAGAATACATTTAGGTTTTAGGTTTAAGTTTGGGTTAAGGTTTAGGTTTAGGTTATAAGTTATAGGTTTAGGGAATTGAGAATAGGTTAAGGTTAAGGTTTAGGTTTAGGAAATCGGGTTTGGGTTTCGAGATCAGGTTTCGGTTTGCATTTTCAAGTTTAAGTTTATGTTTAGGTTAGAGAGTTGAGATTATGATTAGATGTAGGTTTAGGTTTGGGGATTTGAGAATACATTTAGGTTTTAGGTTTAGGTTTAGGTATTGGTTTAGGTTTGGGTTTAGGTTTAGGGAATTGAGAATAGGTTAAGGTTTAGGTTTAAGAAATCGGGTTCGGGTTTGGGATCGGGTTTATGTTTGGGTTTTTAAGTTTAGGTTTAGGTTTAGGTTAGGAAGTTGAGATTAGGATTAGGTGTAGGTTTAGGTTTAGGGATTTGAGAATACATTTAGGTTTTAGGTTTAAGTTAGGTTAAGGTTTAGGGAATTGAGAATAGGTTAAGATTTAGGTTTAGGAAATCGGGTTCGGGTTCGGGATCGGGTTTCGGATTGCATTTTCAAGTTTAGGTTTATGTTTAGGTTAAGGAGATGAGATTAGGATTAGATGTAGGTTTAGGTTTGGGGATTTGAGAATACATTTAGGTTATAGGTTTAGGTTTAGGTTATAGGTTTAGGTTTAGGTTTAGGAAATCGGGTTCGAGTTTGGGATCGGGTTTATGTTTGGGTTTTCAAGTTAGGGTTTAGGTTTAGGTTAGGGAGTTGAGACTAGGATTAGGTGTAGGTTTAGGTTTAGGGATTTGAGAATACATTTAGTTTTAGGTTTCAGGTTATAGGTTAAGGTTTAGGTTAAGGTTTAGGTTAAGGTTAGCTTATAGGTTATAAGTTTAGGTTATAGGTTATAGGTTAAGGTTTTAGGTCATAGGTTTTGGTTTAGGTTAAGGTTATAGGTGTAGGTTTAGGTTTAGGTTAAAGTTTTGGTTGAGGTTTAGGTTAAGGTTTAGCTTTAAGGAAATGAGAATAGGTAAAGGTTTAGGTTTAGGAAATTGAGTTCGAGTTCGGGATCAGGTTTTAGGTTTGGGTTTTCAAGTTAGGGTTTAGGTTTAGGTTAGGGAGTTGAGATTAGGATTAGGTGTAGGTAGGTTTAGGGATTTGAGAAAGGTTAAGGTTTAGTTTAGGTTTAGGGAATTGAGAATAGGTTAAGGTTTAGTTTAGGAAATCGGGTTCGAGTTCGGGATCGGGTTTATATTTGGGTTTTAGGTCATAGGTTTTGGTTAGGTTAAGGTTATAGGTTTAGGTTTGGGTTTAGGTTAAGGTTTTGGTTAAGGTTTAGGTTATAAGCTATAGGTTTAGGGAATTGAGAATAGGTAAAGGTTAGGTTTAGGAAATCGGGTTTGGTTCGGGATCGGGTTTATGTTTGGGTTTTTAGGTTTAGGTTTAAGTTTAGGTTAGGGAGTTGAGATTAGGATTAGGTGTAGGTTTAGGTTTGGGGATTTGAGAATACATTTAGGTTTTAAGTTTCAGGTTATAGGTTAAGGTTTAGGTTAAGGTTATAAGTTTAGGTTATAGATTATAGGTTAAGGTTTTAGGTCATAGGTTTTGGTTTAGGTTAAGGTTATGGGTGTAGGTTTAGGTTTAGGTTAAGGTTTTGGTTGAGGTTTAGGTTTAGGGAAATGAGAATAGGCAAAGGTTTAGGTTTAGGAAATCGGGTTCGGGTTTGGGATCGGTTTAGGTTTGGGTTTTCAAGTTAGGGTTTAGGTTTAGGTTAGGGAGTTAAGATTAGGATTAGGTGTAGGTGTAGGTTTGATTTGAGAATAGGTTAAGGTTAAGGTTTAGGTTTAGGTATAGGGAATTGCAAATAGGTTAAGGTTTAGGTTTAGGAAATCGGGTTCGGGTTCGGGATCGGGTTTATGTTTGGGTTTTAGGTCATAGGTTTTGGTTTAGGTTAAGGTTATAGGTTTAGGTTTGGGTTTAGGTTAAAGTTTTGGTTAAGGTTTAGGTTATGAGCTATAGGTTTAGGGAATTGAGAATAGGTAAAGGTTTAGGTTTAGGAAATCGGGATCGGGTTCGGGATCGGGTTTAGGTTTGGGTTTTACGTCATAGGTTTTGGTTTAGGTTTGGGTTTAGGTTAAGGTTTTGGTTAAGGTTTAGGTTATAAGCTATAGGTTTAGGGAATTGAGAATAGGTAAAGTTTAGGTTTAGGAAATCGGGTTCGGGTTCGGGATCGGGTTTATGTTTGGGTTTTAGGTCATAGGTTTTGTTTTAGGTTAAGGTTATAGGTTTAGGTTTAGGTTTAGGTTAAGGTTTTGGTTAAGGTTTAGGTTATAAGCTATAGGTTTAGGGAATTGAGAATAGGTAAAGTTTAGGTTTAGGAAATCGGGTTCGAGTTGGGGATCGGGTTTATGTTTGGGTTTTTAAGTTTAGGTTTAGGTTAGAGAGTTGAGATTAGGATTAGGTGTAGGTGTAGGTTTAGTGATTTGAGAATAGGTTAGGTTGTAGGTTAAAGTTTAGGGAATTGAGTTTAGGTTATAGGTTAAGGTTTAGGTTATAGTTATAGGTTTTGGGATGTGAGAATAGGTTTAGGTTATAGGTTAAGGGTGTGGTCCCTGCAAATACAGATATAAACACGTAAATACAGATATTAACATGGCCTGTCCAAATGACCAGGCCCTTTCAATGCTGTCCATAGGAAATGGACAGCTTCATCATGGTCAGCGGTTCCCACCTTCCAGGGACCCCTGCTCATCCGGATAGCTCCGACGCACATCCGGGCTTGCTCTATTATTTTCGAGCAAATACATTAACACGGCCTGTCCAAATGGCCAGGCCTTTCCAATGCTGTCCATAGAAAATGGACAGCTTCATCATGGTCAGCGGTTCCCACCTTCCACGGACCCCCGCTCATCCGGATAGCTCCGATGCACATCTGGGCTTGCTCCATTATTTTCGAGCAAATATATTTAAAAATAACATAAATATATCTAAAAGCATCTGGATACCTGAGGAAGGCCTCCCATATTTGTATTGTTGGTTACTCATCCTTTTGTCTGCAAGCCACAATTGACCAACAATTTCTATCGCTACCTGTACTTTGAAACCAACAGAAATATAACTGGACCTGTACTCTGAAACCAACACAAATATAACTGAGAAACAATATAAGGAATAAGAAAAAATGAATTTACCTGTACACATCATTGAATGTTTCCCTATAAGGAGGTGATATTATATCTTTGATAGCCACAACCTGTATGACAGAGAAAATGTAACTGATACAGTGTTAGATTTTCAAAGGAGAAAAAAAAGATTTGTGGCTGCACCGATATTTTAGTACATTATGAACGGCTGCCTACGTACCCAAAAAGTCAGATTGGGATCAAGCCACTACGTGTTCTTTTTAATTAACCAAGTTACTAAAGGTCATAAATTCATATTTAACAAAAGTATCATTAAACAAGTCGTCTCAAATCGTTTCTGGTTGGTGCATTTAAAAAAAAAAAACTAATACAATCAATGTATATTCTTGTTACATCTCGTACTGCAACAAGAACAATGTTCTGTCAATCTTCAGTTACATTTGAAATTGAAATCCTTTAGTAACTTGGTTAATAAAAAACAAATGACAACAACCCAAAAAGTCAGTCTGATTTTGTTAAGTAGCTTATATAATTTATTTTTGACTCTAACGGACAGTTCAGATCTAACGATCAAGATGTTCAATTGAACAACTAGTAGCACTACAAATTATCTCTAAGAGCACTGGAGCATTTCTACTTAATTAATGTAGATTTTACATTTCGCTGCCTTTTTCAAACGGGTTTTCAAAAAGCTACCTAATTAATCCATATGATTAATTAAAAATCCACTCCCTTTGCATTTTTTTAAAGGGCCGTGGGTGTGCAAGCAAATGGGTCATCCGCTTGGGTGAGCCTCACTAGCTACCACGTTATGTAAAATCCACCCTGACCATCAGGAAAGTCACCTCATGCTAGGCCAAGGTCCCAAAAATCACTCCCATCCATGATTCAAGAGAAACGGGTGATTGAAAATAATGTACTGACAATGATAGCCCTCCAAACTGTTTTCCTTGGTAGGGTTAACCTGAATCATGATGAGTCTGAGTTTTAAGACATACCTAAATTTTGGTTTGCTATCTGATTGGAGTGGATTTCACATAATTATCACAATAGGCCTTGTAAAAATCAAGTGTAGACTTTTTTCCTCAACTGCCTTCTTTGCCTCCGAGATGGTTTCTAAAATGGTTTCTAAACAAATGGACTCTAAAACTTTAAAAGTTCTATTACCTCCAAGAAGTTCCACAACAATCATCTTTCCAGACTTTTTTCAGCCCAGAGTCCATCCTAAACCCAGTTTTCACTACTTCACAAACTTCAGCCCCTAGTGGCATTCTTATAATCAAAAAATTATGAAATAAAGTTAACGGTCACGATTAATTGTTCATATCCCTCCAGGTGGACGATCAATGGATTGCTACCCAAAACATGCGGCCACCATTGATCATTTATACCCAAGGATGATCAATATGTTGCCACCCCAAAACTAAGGGCACAATATATCATTTATATCCCTCCAAGGATGATCAAAGTGTTGCCACACCATACCTATAAGCAGCCCTTATCCTAAACTCTGAAACTTTTCAATCTCATCTGCAGTCCTAATACTATATATAAACATCTAATTCCAGTAAAACCAGTCCCTCTTTAGGCACAATCTCTCCTAAAATAGTCCCATTGAAACCAGCCTATTGCCCACCTATAAGCCTAACCTACAATCTGACCCCAAATTCAGCCTCTAATTGTTCCCAACATTTCTACAATCTGTCTCCTTTCAGCACTAAACACAGCACCCCTAATCTGACCACAGTCAAAATAAATCCACCCCATACCTGTCCCAATCCTCATTTTATAGTGGACATTACAGACCAGCAATCCTCATTTTATCCAAAGCTCAGTTGGACCACACACAGGAAAGAGTGGGGATTATGACATCCACCATTGAGACTTTCATAGGGCCCACAGCGATGTTTATTTGTTACCCAACTTGTTCATAAGCTCACACAGACATAGGGAAAACACAAATATTAGCTTGGTGGATCCCCCCCTTTTTTTTTCATCAATTCTAACATTGTATTTCTGTTGGGTATCATACTCACACAACAAACACAACAAGACATTCGCGGCAAGGCGAAATAAGTCGGCAAATGGCTGCAATTGGCTGCCGTCGGATAAGTTCAAAGATCTATTTGCTTGGATCCCATTGACAGTTATGTATTTGTTTTACATCTATTGCTAGATGAAGCAGATCCAAATCTCAGGTGGACCGCATTAAAAACTTCTTAAAGGCCACTGTAATGTTTATTTGTCATCCAACTAGTTGATAAGGTCACAAAGACATGGATGAAGGGACCACACAGATATCATCTTGATCCAAAGCTTTTGCGGCCCACCGAAAGTTTTTAATGGCCAACACCACTGTTCCCTGTGGTGTGGTCCACCTGAGATTTGGATTTGCTTCATTTTGTAATCACACTGTAGAATGAGCTGTCAAAAAAAAAAAAAAAAAAAAGACGTTGATGTAATGCATATACATTAAGATGGGCCTACAGTCGCTCCTGCCGGACTCAGATTCCGTAGCTTAGACAACATCACCTGGGCGCAGATTGTGTACTACCCCAACACGACCAAGCTAGAGACAGACGGTCCTGTCAGGGTTCTGTGGAGTCCACAGTAATATACGAGTTTTATCCAAGCTGTCCATCTATATTGAAAAATCATTTTAGAGCATGATGACAATAAGGAGGAAGATAGAAGGCTTAAGTGGACCAGAACACATAAAGCAATGGATATAAAGACCCCATCGTTGAAACCTTCTAAGGGTCTGCCATGATGTTTATTTAACATCTACCTGTTCATAAGGTAAGATAGATCTAGATGAAGGGAAACCTTAAACATTATCTTGATCCAAAACTTCCGTGGCCCCTAAGAGATTTTCAGCAGTAGGCATTCAATCCCCCTAATAGATTTCATCAAACACATGTTGTGCATACCTTAAACATGCACAACAAATGATGAATGGTAAGACTAGTCTATCTCTGCATCCATTGTATACATGGTATACATCCATTGTATGCGGATTTACAGATCTAAAAATAAAAACGTAAATAGGGAAATGAGTACCTGGCCGGTGAAGAGATGAAGGGCAGGGCTGCTGGCCGCACCAGATGAAGGGCAGGGGCTGCTAGCCGCACCAGATGAAAGGCAGGGGCTGCTGGCCGCACCAGTCAGGAAGAGAGAGAGAGAGAGAGAGAGAGAGAGAGAGAGAGAGAGAGAGAGAGAGAGAGAGAGTCGGGGGTGGGAAGAAGCTCAGTTGCGTGGGTGTCTGGGACCGGGACAGCGAGAGAGAGCAGAGAGAGAGAGAGAGAGAGAGAGAGAGAGGGATGGCGGCGAGGGCAGAGGGAGAGATAGAGAGAGGGCAGAGGGAGGGCGCGCGACGAGGGGATGAGGAAGAGATAGAGAGAGGGCAGAGGGAGGGAGGGCCGATTTGGCGATTTGGGGAGGGAGGGCCGATTTGGGGAGGGAGAATGGGCACGGCTTCTTTTGAGCGCACGCCCAATTTTGAGACATTTGGGTTGGTGCTCCGTGGGTCCCAACATGATGTACATGTTTCATCCATTCCGTTCATACATTTTTAAAGATCATTTTAGTGGTTGACCCAAAAATTGATAGCAATATAAATCCTAGGTGGGCCACACCACAGGACAAAAATAATTAATGGATATTCACAATTAAAATCCTCCTAAGGCCCACTGTACTGTTTATTTGACATCCAATCCGTTGATTTGGTCATAAAGACTCAGATGAAGGGGAAAAATAAATATCAGCTTGATCCAAAACTTTTATGGCCCCCAAAACGTTTTTAATGGTCAAAATTCATTCAACATTATTTCCTATAATGTGGTCCACTTGAGATTGAGATATAATTCATTTTTTTTTATCATATCATAAAATGATATATAAAAATAGATGGACGGCATGGATGATACACATACATCATGGTGGGCCCCACAAAGCACCGACCACCAGCCAACGGCTGGTGTCAAGGGGAGTAGCCAATCCGTTCCCATGATTTATTCATTCCTTCCATCTACTTTTATATAATGTGGTCCAATCAGTTGATCTCAATCATCTATTAAGTTCAGAACACATTTTCTGGGCTACCTTGAAAAATATTTAAACTGAACGAGTGATATAATCTATGCTTAATTTGGACTTTTTCTCTGACCATCTTTTTTCCAAGACATGGATAGGATGCTTTCGATTGGCTAACAAAAGTGATTCTTTAGACTCATAAGCAATCCATGATGGTCCTAAAAATTTGATGAATCAAATTGTTGATTGGACCTACTTTTTTGTAAATGATCATGACTGTCCATTTTCAGACCATTGATCAAATCTTTTCTTTTTTTTTTTTTTAGTTAGATCAATATGATTTATTCATGGTAGCCTATGAAATGTGAGTTGGACCTAGTAAACCGTCTAGATCAATGGATTGTACTCTAAAATTTCCTAATACAACTAGGAGAACTGTAGAGCACTGTGGGCCCCACCATAATGTATGTGTTTCATCCATTCCGTTCATCCATTTTTACAGATCATTTTATTGCTTGATCCCAAAAGTGAGAGGGATACAAATCTCATGTGGATCACACCACATGAAAACAATAGTTATTGGATATCAATCATTAAAATCCTCTTATGGCCCACTATATTGTTTATTTGACATCCAATCTGTTGATTAGGTTATACAAACTTAGATGAAGAGAAAAAACAAATATCAGCTTCATCCAAAACTTTTATGGCCCCCAAAATGTTTTTAATGGTCGACCCTCATTCAACACTGTTTCTTGTAATGTGGTCCACTTGAGATTTGGATATACCTCATTCTTGGACTTATACCGTAAAATGATCTGTAAAAACATATGAATGGCATGGATGAAACCGTCGACGATGATCTGTGGGCCCTACCATGATGTACGTGTTTCATCCATTCCGTTCATCCATTTTTAAAGATCATCTTAGAGCTTTTTAGAAAAAATTAGAGGGATATAATTCTCAGGTGGTCCACACCACATGAGAACAATAATGATTGGATATCCACTATTAAAATCCTCCTAAGGCCCACTGTACTGTTTATTTCATATCAAATCTGTTGATTTGGTCATACAAGACCAGATGAAGGGGAAAAAACAAAAATCAGCTTGATCCAATAGATTTAGGCTACCAAAAGTTTTTTAATGGTCGACGCTTATTCAACACTGTTTCCTGTAATGTGGTCCACTTGAGATTTGGATATACCTCATTCTTTGACTTATACCGTAAAATGATCTATAAAAATAGATGGATGGCATGGATGAAACCATCGACGATGCTCTGTGGGCCCTACCATGGTGTACGTGTTTCATCCATTCCGTTCATCCATTTTTAAAGATCATTTTAGAGCTTTTTGCAAAAAATTAGAGGGATATAAATGTCAGGTGGTCCACACCACATGAGAACAATAGTGATTGGATATCCACTATTAAAATCTTCCTAAGGCCCACTATACTGTTTATTTGACATCAAATCTATTGATTTGGTCATACAGGACCAAATGAAGGGAAAAAACAAAAATCAGCTTGATTCAATAGATTTAGGCTACCAAAATGTTTTTAATGGTCGACGCTCATTTAACACTGTTTCCTGTAATGTGGTCCACTTGAGATTTGGATATACCTCATTCTTTGGCTTATGCCATAAAATGATATGTAAAAACATGGCATGGATGAAACCGTCGACGATGCTCTGTAGGCCCTACCATGATGTACGTGTTTCATCCATTCCGTTCATCCATTTTTAAAGATCATTTTAGAGCTTTTTGCAAAAAATTAGAGGGATATAAATCTCAGGTGGTCCACACCACATGAGAACAATAGTGCTACTTTACTCCCAACCACCCATTTGTTAGCCATTAATTGAATGGTTACAATTGATTGATCAGTGCCATTTTAGAGATACAATCCATCTGCAATGGAACTCACAATTTGGATGATCTGGATAGCTGAACATCAGTGCCACAATGAAAGGATAAGTCACTATCATTTTTTCAAATGGTGGAAAACTAACATAGAAGTCATTTTCCCCTCATTCATTTATAGCAAGTTGATGGATAGAAAGTCAAAGAAAAGAATACATAGTGTTTTTATTACTACAACAGGTAAGATGTTACTTTCACTATCTTCAAAATTGTAGCCCTAGGATTCCTTTGTGTCAGGATGCAAATGGAACTGATCACCTATTGTAGAGTACCACACATCATGATGGGCGTCCATTCACTCTATTTTACTGATCATTACCCTCAATTTGACTAAATACTAGCCTCGATCATACTACATATGACAAAGATATTGGGCAAACAAGATTGATCAACAATTTGAGTGAATTTTGATTTAAACATCTAAAGTTATTTACTCTTCATGTTCGGACTGATCAGATTGTCCAAAAATAGTTAAAGGTTGTTCATAATATCAAAAATATATAAATGAATAGAAAACACAAACATCAGCTTGATCCAAAACTTTTATGGCCTCCAAGAAATTTTAAATGGTAGAGGTTCAATCACACTATTTCCTGTGGTGTGGTCCACTTGAGCTTTGGATATGCTTCCTTTTTGTTATTTAGACCTCAAATCATCTGTTAACATGCATGGATGAATGGAGTGGATAAAATAAATAAATAACGGTGAACCGCACAGAGTTTACTCTGGTAAAGGTAACGAGAGTAACTTAAATGTAGTGGAGAAATGTTTCCTTAAAACATTCATAATCATATATTGGGCGTGCCTAAATGTGATTCACATATCTAACCCACTCATTATGTGTATCCCACTTGGAAGAGGGTCAGACCAAGTTTCAACCGCATCCAAAACTCATGTGGGCTCCACCAAGTGCTTTTATATTTTTTAGGATGTTTTCACATAGTTTTAAATGGTATGGCCCACTCGAGTTTCGTTTACCAATGATTTTTGAGATATCTCATAACCTAAAGGGGATACATCAAATCCACGGTGTTGATGTTCGACACACATCATGATGGGGCTAACATCAATTCTTAGGTTCTCACGAGGCTAGTAATTAGTTGGGTCACAATTTTAACGAAAATATTTGGCTCATTTTACATGTCTAGTTCATTCACTCTATTTTACTATCAATACTCTCAATTTGACTAGTTATTCGCCTCAATCACGCTACATATGAGAAAGATATATAATGGGCATACAATTGATCAACAATTTCAGTGAAATTTGATGTAAACATCTGAAGTTATTTACTCTTCAATTTGAACTGATTAGATCGTCTTAAAACAATTAAAGGTTCAATTAGTAGATGTGCCTAATAATTTAGTAATTTTATTTTTCACAAATAAATTTAACATTTTTTTTCAAAATGTATATTTTTTTTACTCTTTTAATTAAATATCATTTTTATTATAAATAAATTTAGCATTTTTTTTACAAAATTTAGTTTTCTTTTTTAAAAAATATTTTTTTTTTACAATTTGTCAATTTTTTTTCACAAATTTGTTTAGTTTTTTTAAATTTTCCTTTTCAAAATATCATTTTTTTATCGAATTTTTTTCTTCAAAATTATCAACATTATTCAAAGTTCTTAATATTTTTTTCAAAATCTAGATTTTTATAAAATTACAGGTTTTTTTTTTTCAAAATTTAAAATTTTCTTAAACATTATTAATTATTTTTCTAAGCTTCTCGACTATTTTTTTGCCAAAATTCATAATTTTTTTGAGCTCCTTTATTCTCCAACTGATGGTTTAGGATACAGACGGTCTTTCACAGGGTTCTAAGACGGTTTAGGACCGTCTCTATTCCTTGACCGTCTCTAATAGAGACGGTCAAGGACCGTCTCTATTAGAGACTGTCAAGGACCGTCTCTAATAGAGACAGTCATTGACAGTCTCCATTAGAGACAGTCTTTGGCAGGGCTATAAGACAGTTATGGACCGTCTCTAATAGAGACGGTCTTTGACAGTCTTAATTTAGAAGTAAAAGACGGCCAATGACCGTCTCTAAGTTAGACGGCCAATGACTGTCTCAAATGGCCGCATATAAGACGGTCACCGACCGTCCTAAATGATTTGTGGACATTAAAATTTTTAAGACAATATTAAGGACGGCCAGGGACCGTCTAAAATGTTAGTGACGGTTTATGGCCGTCTAAAAAGCGTCTTTAAACCAAGCAATTTTAGAGACGGTCCAGGACCGTCTCAAAATCCGTCCTTTTTTTCCATTTTTCACGTAGTGATTGTGCAATATCAAAAAAATTATTCTTCCATATCCAACGTTTGTTATATCCTCGCAAGGGTATATCCAACGTTTGTTATATCCTCGCAAGGGTGCACACACAAGGGCTCTAACCACTCAAACATCCAACCTAGTAAATTTTTTTAACGCATACGCCAATCAACAACATGAAAGGGTTGCAATCATATATTGCAACATTTTCTCCACCATCATGAATTGCTTCTTTTAAAATTTAATTTCTCTATTCATTCAATCAATATTGTTTCTTTTAAATTTTAATTTTAGTTTCTCTTTAAATTGAATTTATGGACGAAAACGATAGGTCTGCATGCATCAGTTATCCCAAAAGAGATGGATAATTGCTTGTTGTGGCCCACTAACATAACATCATTGGTTTTGACTGTTAGGCAGTGGTCCCACTTAAGTTTCTTGCCCGTGACTTGTTTTTTCCATCTTTGGTTCTTCTTATTAAAATAGAAAGTGGTCGTGGTTAGCATGAAGGGAAAACCCTTTTTTTCTTTTTTCTTGCATTGCATGGCTTTAAGACGGTTGGTCCCTTTCCTGCTATTCTTTTTTTTTTTTTTTTCCAAAAATATAGGAATTCTATTGATAATCGAGCTTACAAGGTATATATAGAACCTTCGGGCGCCCCTTAAACAAAAAGCAGGGATGCCTATCATAAAGAAGCCATTAACGGCTGCCAAAAGAAAAAGACTAAGAAAATGAAAAGCCTATAAATCTACACATGAGTCTCTCTAACTGACCCCAAACCAACCTTATCTAGGAACATGAGACCACGAACATGGGGAGGAAGGAACTCCAGCTGATAAAAAACCTGACCAATCTGCCCTTTACTGCCCTCCCTAGCCATAGCATCGGTCGGACCATTCCCTTCCCTCTGAATAAGCGAAACCCCAAAAGAAACTTCTGCTCCAAGCTCCTAATTCTCCAGACCCAAGGTTTCCAATGCCAAGGAATGCTAAACTTGCTAGAGAGGAGGTCTGCTACAAACTTGGAATCTGTTTCAACTTCGATGCTGGGGAGCCCTCTTTCTAGGCATAGGATCAGGCCATCGTAAACTGCCCGGAGTTCAGCTCTATTATTAGACCCCACCCCGTAGGCAAAGTAGAAAGCAAAAATGAGGCTCCCATCGTCCCTTCTGCAGACTCCACCCCCTCAGATAAGCCTGGATTACCCATAGCCGACCCATAAACATTAAGATTGGCCCTATCTTTTGCTGGCTTAGCCCATTTGATGATCTGGCTAGAGTGGGACTGATTACGCTGCTCCCTGACTAACGTTATCTTCTCCTTTAAAATAAGCGAGGCCCACCATTTGATCCGAGCGATGGATCTGTATGCTCTCATCGGGTGGTTGTCGAGTCTAGCCTCGTTCCTAGCTCGCCATAACTCCTAGAGGATGAGAATGGGGATGATTTTCCTGGTTAAGAGAGGGGCGGAACCCGAGGCCGCTACTCTGTGCCACTGCATCAATCTAGAATCAACCATTTGGAAAGGGAGAAAAGCAATGCCGCAGGCTGCCAAAAAATGAACCTAAATCTCTCTAGCTACCTGCCCGTCTGGATCGATTCCTGCTCAGGCCTAGATATGCTGTTGACGGCACAACAAAAGCACATGGAAGCAATCTGAATCCCTTTAGACTGCACTCTAACATCAACTGGAGTGGCTCCCTGCAACAGCCTCCACAAGAACAGGGACATTTTGGGCGGAATTGAGCTATGCCATATCCATGAGTACCACCACCTAGCCGGGGACGGGGGAGGATTTCTGCACATCTTCCAGGCCAATTTAGTTGTAAAAGAACTAGTCGGGTCATGTGGCCAGAACCTTTCTAATCTAATCTCAGCAGTGGCAAAACCTCCTTGGAAAATATAGTTTATAATCTCTTGCGGTAGGAACGAATACATCGAGGAAGGAGGGAGAGGGCCAGAATTACCAAGAAAGTCACTAACCTTAAGTTGCTGCAGGGACGACGAAATTGGACTGACTGTGAAGAGCTGTAGGGGCCCCAGCCCTGTCCAGTTAACCATCTACAGGTTGAGATCGCTTGTTCCCACCTGCCACTGGACGGCGCTGGTGATCTTGGGCAGCGAGCTTCTAATCTCCTTCCAGAATGGAGACGCTTGAGAGGAAGTTCTGGTCAAGCTCACTTCTTCCAAATCTCCACTGTGCTTGGCCCGTATATGGGATACCCACGGGCCTCCTCTATCTTCATACTTGACGTTCCAGGCCATCTTCATGCGCAGCGCAGTCAGCACTTCTTTCATCTTTCTTACACCCAGACCTCCTTCATCAATAGGCCTGGCAATCTTGCTCCACGCAAGCCACTGGCACTTTCTTTTGCCCTCGGCCCAGCCCCAAAAGAAGAGAGTAAAACGACGATCTAGACTGGAAACAATTTGTGCTGGAATTTTCGTGGCAGCCATGATGTGAAGCAGCATTCTACCCAACACGTGTTTGATGAGAGTCAGCCTTCCTGCTTGAGACAGAAGTCTGGATTTCCACCCACTTATTCTGCAACTGATTTTATCCATGAGGGGCTGAAAAGAGGCTGGATTAATTCTCCCTTTGACGAGAGGGACACCCAGATATTGGACGTCCGATCTGGCTTTGGAGAAGCCTAGGGTCCTCTCAACAGATCTGATCCTCCCTGAGGACATCTTGGAGGGGCAGAGGAAACAACTCTTTCTACAATTAATCTTTTGCCCAGAAGCTACTTGAAAGGATGATAGAAAAGTCTTGACTTGGAGGAGCGACTCTTGACTCCCGTTAATGAATAACAGAGTATTGTCTGTAAAAAACAGGTGGGAGATGGGTGTGCAGCCTTGCTGAAGCTTAAACGGCTTGCACCAGCCTCTCTCGACCAAATCTTAAAATTTATGGAGAAGGCTTCAGCGGCGAGGATGAAAAGACTGGGAGATAGAGGGTCCCCTTGGCGGAGCCCTCTAGAAGATTTGAAGAAGCCTGCCGCTTCCTCGTTTATGAGGACCGAAAACCAATTGTTACCCCAACAAGCTTCCATAAGCACGATCCATCTTTTTGAAAATCCAAATCGAGTCATCACCGCCTGTTTAAGAAAATTTCAATACACCCAATCATAGGCTTTCTCTAAGTCTAGCTTTAAGATGATATTTCCACCTCTCATTTTTTTGTCAATGTTTCTTAGGGCCTCTATCTCCATCGCGATGTTCTTAGTTATAGATCTGTCTTTGACAAACGTACTTTGTTCTAAAGAAATCAGCTTAGGGAGAACTTTACTCAGCCGTGTTGCCAGAATTTTCGCTAGAATCTTGTAGATGACGTTGGAAAGGCTAATCGGGCGATAATTAGCAAATTTAGAAGCTGCAGGAGACTTTAGGATGAGACAGATCAGAGACACTGTAAAGGCTCTACGGATCGGGCCCCCAGCTAATAACGAGCAAGCAGCTTGGTGTATATCCTTCCCTACAGTGGCCCAACATTCCGTGAAGAAGGTGGGAAAGCCATCTGGGCCCGGAGCTCCATCTTTAGGGATAGACTTGGCCTCATCGAGTGTTTCCTACATTGAGGGAGGGCCGAGTAGGGCTGCATTATCCTGGCTTGAAAGGATAGAGGGGATGGTTGAAAGAAGGTTGCTGGAATGAGAAGATTGCTCCGCCTGAAATAGATTATCAAAGAACTGAGCCGCTGCTGCTTTGATCTGAGCTTGACTCGTGATTGTGTTCCCTTCTTCGTCATTGGTGAATGTGATGATGGCGTGCCTGTTTCTTTCTCAGGCCGATGCGTGAAACAGCTTTGTATTCATATTACCTTCCTCCAACCAGGAATTTCTGGCTTTTTGTTTCCAGAAAATCTCTTCCATCAACTCGAGTTGAGCCAGCTTTCTCCTGGCTACCATACTCTTCTGGAATAAGCCATCAAACGTGGAACTTTGTATTTTGTTTTCTACCTGGACCAGCTCATCCTCAGCTGCTTTAACCCGCATAAAAATATTACCAATTACCTCTCTGTTCCATACCTTTAATAGCTGCTTGGTATTTTTCAACTTCAGCTACACATTAATCAAGGGCTGGATGGAGCACTCACCCTCCCAGGCCTTCTTGATTAACTGTTGAAACGAGTCATGAAGAGTCCACATACGGAGGAACCGGAATGGCCGAACAGAAGGCTGATGCTGAGATGGAAAGGAAAGGCGGAGCGACGCGTGGTCGGAATTAACTCGGGGAAGGTGTTCCACTCAGAAACTCGGGAATTCAGTTGCCCATCTGTCATTAATTAAAATTCAGTCCAGTCTGGCCCATAGCCTAGCATTACCAACTCTGTTATTGCTCCACATGAACCTATTCCTGATAAAGCCCGCATCCGATAACCATGCATTCTGGATAGCATTAGCAAAATCTGACAAACTCAACTTGCCTGTCGCATTCGACCCCCGTCTTTCAGTAGCTTCAGCAACTGCATTGAAAACACCACCAACCGCCCACGAGATGGTTGTATTCCTGCCTAGGATTTCCATCTCAGTCCACAATGCCCTTCTGAGAATATAAGAGCATCGAGCATACACTAAGGACAGCAACACCGGGGCCCTGCAATTCTGCAGAGAGATTTAGCAAGGAAAGCATTTGACATGAACTAGAGTGCACTGAAACATTCAAGTGATTTTGAAAAAAGACCCATATTTTTCCCCTGTGCTCAGCATTAGACAGGGAAGATTGGAACCCAAGCTGTAAACCAATTGCAGCCCGCCTTTCTTCTCTCGTCATTGGCTCAAGGATCGCTACAAGCGCCGGGTTAAACGTCATAATCAGTTTCTTCAGCATTTTAATGGTAGGCTGATTTCCTACTCAGGCATTCCAGATCAGGGCATTATCCATCCGTAACGCATCCCGAGTTCATGACCCTCCGCTTCAGTCTACGAATACTACAGAACCATTCACCATTCTCCATGAACCTGGACATCTTCCTACTTGGCACGTTCATTCTTTTCCTAGTAGCAGCTTTCCTTCCTCGGATTCTCCGGCCAGAGATCACTAAACTGGAAGAGGGAGGATCCGGGGCTGACTGCTGGGGGTTCCTGATTCTGAGACGGATGCACTACTTTATTTGATGAAGATGACTGTTCACCCTGCAGATCGAACAGGGGAATGTTGCCATGGTTGATGATTGGTTGAGTGCAGCCTGACTGGACGCCTCGGGCAAAGTAAGGGGATAGGTCGACCTCAATGTTGCCTTCAAGCCCTGACATACCAGAAATCTGATGAAGAGGAGCCAACCTCTCCTTATTCAGGGGAGAGGTGGACCCTCGCGGGGCCCTCGACCATTCCTGACTGACTGAGGCCCACCTGAGAGGAAAGTAACCTGCCGATCTGGCCCTGGGTTTGGATGAGGAGCCACGCCGTCTGAACATGTTGCCGAGACTATCAGGGTCACAACGCTGCCAGGACTAAGGCACTGAAGTCGGGGGAATGCCTGAGGACTTTGGATAAGATTCTATTGTTGGCTCTAGGCACCCTTGCACCCTGATAATGGTCCCCTGGAACCGATCCCCTACTACTAGAGGTTGGTTCCCAGCTACGCCTGGCTACTTTGCTAGGAGAGAGCCCAAGATCAGGTGTTGCTCCTTGCAAACCTGTCTCCCGATCGGTGGGACCTGTGGCGGGGTCAGCATTCGCTTGCAACTCGGACCTATCCTTCCCACTACCTGCAGGCAATTTCAAACTCTGAAGGCTCCCATCAGCAGGGGAAGCTTGGTCAAAGGACCTCGTATTACTGGGGTACCAGATCCGGAGGGGCTCGCTGTGGAGGGGGTTGTTCAAGTCAGGATATTGTTGGATGCTGGGGGGAATGAGAGGTTGAGATTGAAGGGAGAATCCTCTGACTGAGGCTGAGCTAGCCAGGGGAGGGTGAGAGGATTGAGGGGGCTGAGAGGGATGGTGATCAGGTGAGAGGATTGGAGGGGCTGAGAGGGTACTTGGGGCTTTAGGGTAAGGTGATTGGGTTGAAATTCAGGGGGGTTAGGGGCTGGTCGCGGCGAACACCTTATTGAGGAGAAAAGTCTCTGGAAGCTGAGAAGGCTAGCTGGGTGTTGGGAGGGTTAATGGGAGGGGAGCAGAGCGGTAGAGGTAGTTGTTCAGCCAGGGGACCTATCTCAGAGGCATTTAAGCAAACAGGTGGCAGGCTAAGAAATTGGGGGCCTCCTGATCTGGCAAAGCTCCGAACTACCCATTCTTTGGTGGATTCTCTGCCTTTTCTCGGCCGAAGGTGAGAAATCGCTTCGCAGCCTTTAATACACGAGCTCTCCAGAAAACCTGCTATAGGGAAACACTGGCCGATTACTCTCAGGAATCTCAAGCTATGAAGGTCCCATCCCGAGTTCGGCTTGATACACACTCTTGCAAATGCCTGAAAGGTCCCTAGGGCAGCAACATTGTCAATCTGGATAACCTCCCCGTAAGTTTTGGCTAAACCTTCGATGGCGGAAGCGAACCAGGCGTGAGCTGGGATACCCACAAGGCAAATCCAAACACCATGGCTGAGAGAGGTGGCATCCGCATACCAAGTTGCCACTTCAGATAATCCCATTTGCCTCTGAACAACTGGGTCTGACACAAATGCACCCATCTCCTGGCGAGATCGGAACTTGAGAAGAAATTGCATTAGAGCTATACGGGTGAAATCCACTTAGGAGGCTGAGAACCTGGATTTTTGGAACGTATTAATCAGTTGAAGAATAGAGGTCTCCTTTGTCAAGATGGCTATCAGAGCAGAGGATAGGGATTTCAGCTAACTTTCCACCTCCTCCAGGTTCGCTTCTATGGTGAGGTGAGATGTATTAGGGCTTGAGGTAGGAGTCCCTGCACAACCAGGTGGGCTCCTGCCCTGTGGGATAGGGTTTCTCACAACTTTTGAGTAAGGCTTCGGGCGCATGACCGAGGGGGTTTAGGTCGGGATAAAATACCGATCCGGTTTAGAGGGATTCTTCTTATCTTTCGCCCAGGGCAAGGAGACAATCCGGCCATCGATTCTCCTACCATTTAGGCATTGTGCAGCATTGAGGGCCTCTTACTCGTAGAAGAACCGAATGAATGCAAAGCCTCGAGACTTCTTCCGGATAGGATCCCTTGGAACGTAGACATCAGCCAGCTTCCCAAATCTCCCGAAAATCCGAGAGAGATCCTCTTCGGAGGTGTCGAAAGTAAGATTAGCAGCGAAGATGGTGAAGGGAGGGCGACGATGGCGAGCTTTGCTAGGCCGAACCTCTTCCCAGGGGCGTTCTCGCTCTCGCTCCTCCATAAATTCAAATTCCTCAAAGGTGAACCAAAACAGATAGGTGGCTGATCCTTACCTAAACGGCCCACGCAGGTTATCAATGGCTTGGGCGAAATGCCTTTCCTGCTATTCTATTACCCTACCTGCACTCGCTTGTGTGCACCTGGTTCAATCACTCCAAACACATATATAGAGATCGAACCATTAATTAAGTTCTATAACAGTTTTGTTTGTGGCCCACTTGATTACCATATAGGCCTAGCTAGGCCTGATCTCGATGACATGACACATCTATACGATTAAGATTACTTGCCATGCAGCTCCACTTTCGTATAGCTATTCCACCTTTTCTTTTTTCTCTTTCTCATATAGCTATACCTAGTTTCCACATAATGGCTAAAATAGCAATTACCAATATTCCTCCTATTACTATCTTGCGTTTTAGAGGTTTGGTGTTGTTAGACCATGGTATACGGTACCGAGTGGCTTTATGGACTACCATATAATTTTCAAATATATTATTATAAATAAAAGAAAAAGGAATGAAGAGACTCTAACTGCCTTAATCCTGCTTTGTTTTTCTACTCTCTCTCGCTATTTAGCAAAATAAAAGTGTGGTCCACTCAATGGGTGGATGTTGCTAATTTTTCCATAGGGTGATCCTCATGATGGAGCCAAGCAGTTGGATAGTTTGGATGTGATATGCACATGAAAGGACGAATGTTATCTGCTGGAGAGAGATGTATATGCTCGGTGCTCTGATGACTAAAAAATTAGGCGAATATCATTTGTCATGAGATAATTAACTAATAGTGGCATATGGATCCTAACCATTCAGACATATAGTGCTCCTAATTGCATTGGACAACTTGGACAGTGGAGTAGATTGGTCTAAACTGTCCATTAGAGTACGTTTCAAGGGTGACCATGAAATCGATCTTTTGTCATGAGATAACTAATAGTGGCAAAATGATCCTAACCATTCAGAATTATGGTGCTCCTAGATGCATCGGATAACTCGGGCAGTTCATTAGATCAATCGAAATTGTCCATTAAGAGCACATTTCAAGGACGAGCATGCAAAAATGAGACCATGAGATTATCGGATCCATCCTTTAAGGGCTTCTTAAAATCATAAGCAGTCAGCGATGAGAATCATCATGTAGATTTATCAAACTATTTTTATACAAATGACCTTAGTAGATGGTTAACTTCGTCACATTGGTGTGATCTTGCATTATAGCCCACTTATATTGCTCTGAGAGCATAGTTGAAGCACACCTTATCTACCATTGAGCAAGGGGATAAAACATGTGGTGTGTGATTGATGTTTTGATTTATTTCATTGCTTTATTATCCATAATTCTGGTTTGTTCTAGAGGGCTAGATCCTAAGGTTTGTGCAAGGCCCCCCCTTAACTCTTGCCCTAGTAGTCTCTCTCTCTCTCTCTCTCTCTCTCTCTCTCTCTCTCTCTCTCTCTCTCTCTCTCTCTCTCTCTCTCTCTCTCTCTCTCTCTCTCTCTCTCTCTCTCTCTCTCTCTCTCTCTCTCTCCCCCCTTACTCTTGCCCTAGTAGTAGATTCACAAGAGTTTCAACACCAGGTCAAGGGTTCGAGTACCCATAGGTGGTGAAATCCCACAAAGGTGTGAGTGTGTGGGTATGTGGGGCGTGAGTATGTGGGTGTGTGTGCGTGTGTTTAAAAAAATAACTAACTAAATAAATAAATAAATAACACCAGTCCTTACCTGCTTTGCTACGAAGCGGGAGACAACATCCATCGATCTTTACCTTTTAATTCCCTCTTAACTTATAAAGTTTGAGAAATGATGGAAGTAGGTTATCTGTACCTTTCCATGTACCTAGCTTCTTCTTCTTCTTCTTCTTCTTCTTCTTCTTTTTTTTTTTTTTTTTTTTTTTTTTTTTTTTTTTTTTTTTTTTTTTTCTCAGGAAGAAGATAGTTTTCCATTTGATAAGCAAAATTCTGTGTTTTCTTTTATTGTCTAGCAATTTGGGACCGAATGCTAGCCCATTAGTTACTTTCTCCAATGTTGTTGCGTATTTTCTCTATATGTTGTAATAGGCTAAAGTCATCAAAGACAAAGGATCAAAAAGAAGAAGAATAAGGAGAAAACCATTTGGGCTAGGAGGACTTACCAGAATTCACACTCCTTAAAATTTTGGAAGTCATGGTTCTTCTAACTCAGTATATAGTTTTTTTTTTTTTTTTTCAAAGTGGACGATTGCCACGATTCCATTACTCACAGAAAATGTACAATCTTCTTCCACGAAAATGTACAATCTTCTAACTCAGTCCACGAAGATTGTACAATTCTCAAAGTGGACGATTGCCACGATTCCATGTACCTAGCTGCATTTGTACTAGATGGGGTCCACATCACTTATCTGGATGGTACATGCAAAGGCTGCCTTGAAAAATAAAACTTAATTATCCAAGCCATGTGATTTTTGCATAATATGGCTAGAGTGGATTGAATCTGATGGACAGTCCTGATAATTGATGTGGGCACTGATCAGTCCTAACAACTTTTGGGACTACGATTCTAACAAGAGTATAAATACAGGCAACATCTATCCTGTCAAAATCGTGGGTCCCACTTTGGAACCCAAAACTACATTGATTGGATGATGTGAGTGATCGACATTTATTTTGTTGAACCATGACATGTGACTACTTTTCTATTTTTGTTAACTGCCCCCATTCATTTCATTTTGAAAATTTGGCACCGGCACAGAGTTTGGACGGTTTGCATCTATGCATGGATGTGATTCTGCAGCACACTGCCCATTATCAATGTGGTCCTCTGAGAGGCAGCACGTGAAGACGTTTTCAATGAAGAATGAGGGGCATATCTTGTATTCTATTTTTATTGTTTTCAATGAAGAACGAGGGGCCTATCTTGTATTCTATTTTTATTGTTTTCAATGAATATCGGCTCAAAACAACAAGACCGGAAATGAGAACATAGGTGGTGAATTCCCACTATGGCGTAAGTGTGTGGGGTGTGTGTGAGTGTATAAAATATATATATATTTTTTTTTAAAAAAAAAAAAAAAAAAAAAAGACCGGAAATGAGAACACAAGTACAAATGCATGGCTTGTATGTCAAAAATTCAAAAAATGCTCTATGCATGACTGGTTACTTTTATTGCCTGTTTTGGACGGAAGACAAACCATTTCTAAAAATGAAAATAGCTATGAGAAGCGCAATTTCCATACTCCTCTGATTGAAGACCTATTTGGCTGTTTGCGCCTGAGTGGAGCCCACGCTTGCATGATGTGAACCAATCATCTAGTGGACCCACTCTCCTGCATGATGTGAACCAGCCATCTAGTGGGCCCTCTCTAGTTAACTCAAAGGTGCTACACCTTAATTGATCTAGCATTAGCATGCAAGTGACCAAAGTCAAACATGTACGCCTCGATGTAGATGGTGTAAATTGTGCCCCCAGTGCAAGTTGGCAATAACCGGATACTCTGCATTGAAATAGCAGTCTATACTGTCCAAAGTGGCTGTCATCTGATGAGAAAGTTCAAATGATAAGCCCCTCATTCTTGTTGTTTTGAGCCGATCTTCATTTGATCCTTTAAGTTGTAGAAGTTGTGCCTAACATGAAAAGGGTTAGTGGCCTCTGAGAGGGGCCGGCTGTTTCTGGGCCAACCAACTGTCAGCTCAGTTGATCTTTTCCCATGCTCTCCAGCTGCTAGTCCCCTCTCTGCTGTTTGATTCCTGTTTTCTGCCTCTGCCTTCCTGATTTTGCTCTTTTTAGCTAGCTTCTGTGTTGTTTTTTGCGTATACGATGGGTGAGGTCCAATTCCTTTTGTCTGGACCTTCTTGAATGGCTGTATATCCTGTTTCATCAATGATATCCCGGTGGAATCTGTCCGCCTTCTTTAAAAAAAAAAAGAAAAGAAAGAACATGAAAAGGGTTAGAAAAATTATGAGAATAATGTGATTGGGCCAAATTGGACACTATTTTTGGCCGAAAACCATGAAGTCTAATAGGAATGGAGGCCGTCTACAAATAGCAAGTCACGTTTTAGGGTGTCTGAGTCTAAAACTCCATCATAGGTTAGAGCTCATTATTTAAAGGATTGTAACTACATTTTTTCTCATCAATCAAAATTTATTTTAAATTTATTAGAAATTATATCTACTTTTATCTCTCGTGGATTCGAGGAAGCTCTGTGAGGAGTCCAGAGGGCTCTACAAATTCGAAGTAGATATCTTCTAAGGAAGACATTGATCGATCGACCTCATCACATCCATCCCTACGTCAGTAGTATCATAGCGAGGACTCCCATTGGCCGATGGCAACTAATGACGGAATGGACCAAAATCATGTGGACAGTGATTCAAGAATTCATCATCTATTAAAAAAATGGAAGCTTTCCACCATTAGAGTCAGTTGACATGCAAGGTCTGCATACAATCCTCGACCATCTTAAGGATGCGCTAATTCTATCCCGAGCCCAATGCAATATTTAGTCGCCTGTGATCACTATACGACACAACCTTTATTTCCGTATAACACCTATATGGAGATAAATCATAAGGCTACCCCAGATGAGTCGAGCTCCAACGACGAGGACGTCGGTGGCGTCGGTGCTCGACGATCGGTCCATGGAAACGATTAACCAGATCGTGTTGAAAGAGACTATCAAGGTAATGTTGAACTTCTCAGCTTTAATGACTTATAGCATATAGAAGACTTCCTCGATTGGTTAGCCAAAGTAAAGCGGTGTGTTAATTACATGGACGTGTCGGGACATAAGAAAGTGAAATTGGTTGTATTCAAATTGAAATATAGTGCATATGCATGGTGGAAGCAATCACAACTCTTATGTGCCCGACAGAACAAGGCGCATATCTGATCATGTCCGTAGATGAAATGTTTTTTCTATTGCGCAGCACGCCAACAACGCAGTGAACCGAGATCCAGTCTCTAGTCTCACCCACAAACGATAAACAAGAAAAAATATAAACTAGAAAAAGAATCAAAGCATTCCAAACAAACCACAAGACAAGATATACGTGGAAAAATCCCAAACAAAGGTAAAAAAAAACCACGGATGCAAACTTCCACTATGAAGAAAAACGAAGATTACAAGGCAATATACTAACCTCTCCCTTGGAAGTACATAGAAAATCCTTTGCCCACACCTTAGAATTATTTTCCATACACTAGAAAAGCCCTAGGACACCTATTTATAGTTTAGGAAACTTCCCTTTTGCACCTCTGCGAAAACCGACTCAAAAATTCACAGTCCGCATCAAATCCGTAAACGAATCTGCGTAACCTCGACTGGTCGAGCAGGCTGCTCGATTGGTCGAGCGAACCCTTGACTGGTCGAGCAGGGGTATTGGCCGGTCGAGCACCTCGAAACCCAAAAACTGCTGCTCGCTGGACTTTGAGTCGAGCCAGTCCTCGACTGGTCGAGTGGGCCACTCGACCGGTCGAGCAGGGCACTCGACTGGTCGAGCGGCCCCCAGATGTGGCCCCACATCTCAACAATCTCACACTTGGAGACACATCATCATAAACCTTCGTTTTCTACATCCAGAGTGCACCACCTCCCCCTTTTCAAGCCTGAAGACCAATCAAAGCTGAACAGAGCTTCAGCTTCTCCCGTGTGACCGCCTTGGTCAGCATATCTGCAGGATTCTCACTTGTATGAATCTTTTCCAGAGTAATCGATCCATCTTCCAGTAACGAACGTATGAAGTGATATCTGCTGTCAATATGCTTGGTTCTTGAATGAAAGGCTGAATTCTTAGCTAAATGTATTGCACTCTGACTGTCACTGTACAACTTACAATTTGCTTGCTTCTTACCCAACCTTCCATGAAACCTTGCATTCACACCATCTCCTTACACGTTTTTGTAACCGCAACATATTCTGCTTCCGTCGTACTGATAGATACTATCTTCTGTAACTGAGAGACCCAACTGATTGCAGCACTACCCAGAGTAAAGACATAACCTGTAGTGCTTCTTCTGCTATCAATATCTCTTGCCAAATATGAATTCACGTAACCTTGTAGCTTGATTTCTGATCCACCATAGCACAACCCTACATCTTTATAAGTACCTACTAGGTATCTAAGAATCCACTTCATAGCTTCCCAATGTTCCTTCCCGGGGTTGTTCATGATCCTGCTAACAACTCCCATTGCTTGAGCAATGTCTAGCCTCGTGCTCACCATAGCATACATGAGACTCCCAATAGCTGACGCGTATGAGACTTTAGCCATGTAGTCCCGTTTCTCCTGCGTCTTTGCACCTTGCTCCTTAGATAGCTTGAAGTGGTTGGCTAATGGAGTGTTAACCGGCTTAGCACCTCCCATATTGAATTGATCAAGTACCTTGGCTATGTACTCTGCCTGTGACAAAACTAATTTCTTGTTTTCCCTGTCACGCTTTATCCTTATGCTTAGGATTTGTTTTGCAGCTCCTAAATCCTTTATGGTAAATTCTCTAGACCGTTGTCTTTTGAGATCTGATATGTCCTTCATGCTTGAACCGGCCACAAGCATATCATCAACATACAGAAGAAGAATGATGTATGACGTATCAAACTTCTTCAAATAGCAACAGTGGTCTCCATGATATCTCCTAAAACCGTTTTCCAACATGAAACTGTTGAACTTCTTGTACCACTGCCTCGGGGCCTGCTTCAGGCCATATAGACTTTTCTTCAGTCTGCACACCTTTTTCTCCTTTCATGGTGTCACGTATACTGTTAGTTGATGCATATATATCTCTTCTTCAAGGTTCCTATGAAGAAAGGCTGTCTTAACATCTAGCTTCTCTAGATGTATGTTCTCTATAGCCACTATACTCAAGACCATGCGAATCGTAGACATTTTCACTACCGGTGAAAATATTTCAGTGAAATTGATACCCGCCTTTTGTTGAAACCCTTTTACAACCAATCTGGCCTTGTACAGTTTCGAACCATCATGCTCCTCCTTCAGTCTGTAAACCCACTTGTTATGAAGAGCTTTCTTACCCTTGGGTAGAGTGACTAGTTCCCATATACGATTAGACTCAAGAAAGTCCATCTCATCATCCATGTCCTACTCCCACTTAACCCGTGTATTCGACTGTAATGCCTCTTCAAAACACTCTGGTTCACCATTATCTGTCAGCAGTAGATAATGTAAGGAGGGTGAGTATCGGACCGTGGATCTCTTCTCTCGAGTAGACCTCCTCACAACCGGTGTCTATGGTGCTGCCTTATAATGCTCCTGTGCATGATCATCCTGTGGTGCTGTAACACATGTGTCTGGTAACTCTTCCAACTCTACGAATTTTTTCTCCTCGACCTTATTTTCTTGCACACTGTCTTTATGCATCACTTTTTCATTGAAGACTACGTCCTTGCTTCTGATGATTTTCCTATTTTCTGCATCCCAAAACCTGTAGTCAAAATCATGCTGCCCGTAGCCTATAAACGTGCACCTCTTGGACTTCGCATCCAGTTTGTTTCTGTGCTATGCATCAATGTGAACATATGAAGTGCAACCGAACACTCTGAGATGTGCAAGGTTCACTTCTTTCCCAGTCCACGTTTCTTCTGGTAGCCCACCATCCAATGGTGCTGAGGGACTTCTATTGATGAGATATACGGCAGTATTCACAGCATCTGCCCAAAACGTCTTAGGCAACCCTACATGTAACCTCATACTCCTGGCGCGCTCGAGGATGGTCCTATTAATGCGCTCAGCCGCACCATTCTGCTGTGGTGTCCCTGGAATCGTTTTCTGATGTTTGATTCCATTTGCTGCACAATACTCCTCAAATTTCTTATCACAGTACTCTTTCCCATTATTAGATCTGAGACATTTTACTGTTTTACCTATCTCGTTTTCTACCATTACTTTCCACTTCTTAAATACATAAAATACATCAGATTTATGTTTTAAGAAGTAGACCCACAGTTTTCTACTAGCATCATCAATAAATGAAACAAAATAACGTGAGCCACTAAGAAATAATACATGTGCCAGTCCCCACACATCAGTGTGTACAAGCTCCAACAGATGTGTATTTGGAGCACGTCTTGTCTTCTTGAAACTTGCCCTCTTCTTCTTGCCATACACGCAGTCCTCGCAGAATTCCAAGTCAATAGACTTCAGCCCTGGTAGCTTCCCTTTTGACAATAGCACTTTCATCCCCTTTTCACTTATATGTCCTAACCTCTGATACCATAACTGCCCATTCACTCCAGTTGATGCGACTGCGAGTGAACTATATGATCCTGAAGTCATGTATAAAATACCTTCCTTCTTGCCTCGAGATATCACCAAGGCACCTTTTGTGATTTTCCAAGAATCACTAGTGAAGGTCGTCACATAACCGGTATCGGCCAACTGTCTCACTGAAATCAAACTTCGTTTCAAACTCGGTACATGTTTGACGTCCTTCAATTTCAAAGCCGTTCCGTCTTTCTGATTTATATGAACGTCTCCCTTCCAACGATACTGCACAGCTCATCATCACCCAGGTAGACTCTCCCAAAGTCACCTGATACATAATTACACAGAACTTCCTTACATGAAGTGACATGAAACGAAGCACCCGAGTCTATAACCCAAGACTCATTCCTCGCATCAAGAGACAAGATCAACGCCTTTGTGTAACTCTCCTCAGATAGATTCATTGAATCCTTCCCACCTTGAGAGCTTCCTTCTTATTTTTCGAACGCCCTGCAATCACGTTTCATGTGCCCCTTCTTCCCGCAATGCCAACACCCGTCTTTGTCTTTCGGTCCCTTAGACTTCTTCCTCGACTTAAACGTCCGTGTTTATTGCCTCATTTATTCAGCGATCTTCCTCTTCCTTCAACGTTTAAATCATTCCCTGAATCCCCTGAAACTCCTGATGCCTTTCTTCTAGATTCTTCGCTGAGAATTAGACCGGCCATATCATCAAATTTCAGCTTTGTCGACCCTGAAGAATTGCTCACAGCAATTACCAAACAATCCCAACTGTCTGACAAACTGAACAAGATCAATAACGCCCTGACCCCGTCTTAAAACATAATGTCAACGGATTCCAACTGGCTCGTGACTGTATTGAACTCATTTAGATGTTCAGCCACGCTCCCACCATCTGACATCTTCATGTTGAATAGTTGTTTCATAAGATGAACCTTGTTGGACGTTGAGGGTTTTTCATACATGGCGGCTAGGGCTTTCATTAATTCTTTTGTGGTTTTCATCTTGGATATATTGAAGGCGACGCTCTTAGACAAAAAGAGTCGGATCGTTCCTAAAGCCTTCCGATCCAATAAAAATCATTCATCATCTGTCATCTTTTCTGGTTTCTTCTCTTTTCCTCGTAGAGGAATATATAGGTCCTTTTGATACAGATAATCATCTATCTGCATCGTTCAGAAGGCAAAGTTTGAACCATCAAACTTCTCAATTCTAGTCTTCCCTTCTTCCGTCATCGCTCCCAATAGAACTAAACCAATAGATCTGATACCAGTTGTTGCACAGCATACCAACAACGCAGTGAACCGAGAGGTCTCACCCACAAACGATAAACAAGAAGAAATATAAACTAGAAAAAGAATCAAAACATTCCAAACAAACCACAAGACAAGATATACGTCGAAAAACCCCAAACAAGGGTAAAAAATCACGGATGCAAACTTTCACTATGAAGAAAAATGAAGATTACAAGACAATATACTAACCTCTCCCTTGGAAGTACATAGAAAATCCTTTGCCCACACCTTAGAATTATTTCCCATACACTAGAAAAGCCCTAGGGATACCTATTTATAGTTTAGGCAACTTCCCTTTCGCACCTCTGCGAAAGCTGACTCAAAAATCCGCAGTCCGCATCAAATCCGGAAACGAATCTACGTAACCTCGACTGTCGAGCAAGCTGCTCGACTGATCGAGCGGACCCTCGACTGGTCAAGCAGGGGCCTCGACCGGTTGAGCACCTCAAAACCCAAAAATTGTTGCTCGCTGGCCTTTGAGTCGAGCTAGTCCTCGACTGGTCGAGTGGGCCACTCGACCGGTCGAGCGGCCCCCAGATGTGGCTCCACATCTCAACATTTTTAATCAAGGTTCCTCCCCAATGATTACGAGAAAGTATTATTCCAACAAATACCAAAATTGTTGATAGGGGAATCAGGTTGTTATAGATTATACTGAAGAATTTAAGCGGTTGACAATGTGAAATGATTTGTTGAAAACCGAATCATAGAAGGTAGAACAGTTTACAATTGACAATTCAAAACCAAGTTCAGATGCACTTGGTCGACACTGTGGATGAAGCAGTTCATTTGGCAATTAGGGCAGAAATGTACCTTACAAGAGTCCCTCCTTAGCCTTATCCTTCAACTCGACTCCCCATGATAGGTTCCACGTAGGATTCAGCGCTAGCCAAAGGAAAGGAACTAGTAGAAGTGCATCACAAACCTCCTACAATTGCAAACCGTGACATGGGGAGCAGTTTATTTAGGCCTCAATGTGCAGCGCCCACAATAGTAGGATTCCAAATCCTTATGGTCGACCAAGGTTGAACAATTGTTACCACTATGGCCAACCGAGCCACTTATCAAACACCCACCACCAACGTCTCGCAACCCACTTGGTCATTAATGAATGGGGCACTGAAGGTGAGGCAATGAAAGAAGACCCTGCATTTGATGAGGATGAACAAGCCACTGAAGAAAAAGTCGGTGACGAAGAATTATCGGCCAATGATCATGGTGAATCCTTGGTCATGAGGCGATTATTATACACTCCAAGGAATGAGGTGCACCCACGGTGGCACAACATATTCCATATGTGGTGTGCAATCAATGGTAAGGTGTATGATGTAATCATAGATAGTGGCAGTAGGGAGAACATCGTCTCGAAGGTGATGGTGGAAAAGGTGTGGCTACCTACGACAAATCATCATTTCCCTTATTTGATTTGCTCGATAAAAAAGGTGAACGAGACATCAAGCTACACTTAAACTTTTTCTCCTTTCTGATCATAGTCCTGGAGTGGTCGGATCAACCATCAAACTCTCCCATTCTCTTAATTCCAATTAATGTATAGACATGAGTGCGCCCGCTTAGTATTCATCCTATCCTAATTTGGGTCCAATTCACAACTGAATTTACTCAAATATCGATCTGATCTTCAGAAATTCGAGATCTTTGTTATCTTCACAAACTCTCCAACGTCTCTAGAAAGATCTCCTATTTTAGAAGGACTATAAAAGACTGCATAATTGAGTGTATCATAACTAGGTTCATGATAAGATTATTTCTCTCAACGCGTCTTTATAGGCGTATCGGGCACGCTGCCTTATTAATTGCCTCATTAATCGTGAGCACATGGCATGCAACAATTTTCTCCTCTACATGCATACACAAGGGTCTATGCCACCATAATAATAACAGATTGCGTTTCACTGAAAGAAGATTAACTGAATATATCTTCGGCTGTGAGTATAATTAATTTTCGTGAGTACTAAACCCATAGTTTCGACACATGGTAGCTTTTCATTCCACCCAACCGATTTAGGGGATACTCTTCGATTTTGGCATGCAAGGAATCTTGTATAAATGCCTCCAAACTTTGTTTCTAGGCATAACTAAATTTAACTCTACTAATGTTTTAGGTGCTACCATTCTAGTTCATAACTGTCAGAGCCTTATAGCCATCTTGGACCCCCACTCCCCCTCTTGGAAGATGCATATTTTTGCCTGAGGAGTGCACTCATTCATTGTTGTCTCGAGTAGCCCACTGGTATTACTTCGGGCCACATTCGTAGGCCCTCTATAAGATGCTCGGTCTCTTTGCAAGCCCCTAACAATCTTATCACTGAAATCAAGATTTTCTCTTATGTCTATCTCGGGTTCTGGGTTCTCTCCCTCTCTT
The DNA here is from genome assembly GCA_021015155.1 of Magnolia officinalis. NCBI lineage: Eukaryota > Viridiplantae > Streptophyta > Magnoliopsida > Magnoliales > Magnoliaceae > Magnolia > Magnolia officinalis. The sequence goes on along the minus strand of JAJHSJ010000002.1, from coordinate 39,342,331 downwards.
CTTCTTCTTCTTCTTCTTCTTCTTCTTCTTCTTTTCTTCTTTTTTTTTTTTTTTTTTTTTTTTTCATATTTTGCTCTTTTTCTTCTTTTCCTTGCGCCTAGAGTGTGGGTTGCTTCTTTTTTTCTAAAGGTTCACCCCACTTGCTGTATCTTTTTGGGCTTTATCCTAAGTAATTAATTAGCGAGTATTCCCAGTTGACACTAGAATCCAGGCAAAAGGTATATCCCTCTCTTCAAAATGCCGCTGTTGCCATCATGAAATTGATTCCCTTCCAGACACAGAATCTATTAGCCATTTATTTCTCTATGGTCAGCAAGCGGCCCAAATCTGGTCCCACTTCAAGGGCCTTTGCGGTATCTCCTCGGCCCGTCAGATCTCGGTTCTCGGTAAAATCACCCAGTGGAGAAATGCATTAGCACGTGGGGCTGCCTCTCAACATATTCGCTCTTCCCTCCCTCTGCTAATTCTCTGGGAATTGTGGAAAGCTCGAAACGAAGCTATCGTTGGTGACAAGGCGATGAACGCTCGCAGGTCCATTGTTCGGATCAAGTGGTGGGCCTCCCACACTATCCAAAACTTCCAGACGTTGGAGTCCCCTTCAAGTTCGATCTCCCCAGGTTCAATTCGGGACATCCCAACCTCCCCTACTCCCAGGCCAAACAGGTCAGTTTCTTTAGTGGTTAAATGGAAACAACCCACTCCTGGCTAGGTTAAATTAAATGTCGATGGATCTGCTAGGGGTAACCCTGGTTTCTCAGGAGGCGGAGGTATTTGTAGAAAGGAAGACGGATCCTTCATTTTCGCTTTCTCGGCTAGTTATGGCATTGGGTCTAACAACTGTGCTGAATTACGAGCAATCTACGACGGTTTAGAATTATGTCTCCTTAAAGGGATGGACATGATAATTGTTGAATCGGATTCAAGGATGGCAATTGCCATCCTAGCGGGAGATTCTCGTTGCCCTTGGAGTTGGAAACCATGGGTGGATAGGATCAACAACTTGAGGCAATCTGACACATTTTCCTTCCAACATATTCTAAGGGAAGGAAATGGCCCGGCTGACAGCTTGGCGAAAGTGGGAAGCGAAATGCAGGTGATGAACTGTCACGATCAGTTCTCTTCCCTCCCCAGGCAAACTAAGGGCCTGGTGTTCCTTGACAAGGTTGGGCTTGGGTCGATCCGCACCGTCTCTGACTTCCCCACCTTCCATGATTAGCTCTCTCTTTTGGCTCTTTCTTGTATAGTGTTTATATATGATAGGCGACCCACCCCTTTTTGTTGCGGGGTCGGCCTGAAGTTGTACATTGTATTCCCGTTGGCCTTTGGTTTAAAAAATAAAAATAAATAAAATAAATAAAAACAGCGAGTATTCCTCACTTGTTTTTCTATAAAAAAAAGAAATATGTCAGCCACATCAGCCCAATCTCAAAGTAAGGAAGACAGACCATATGGATCCCATATGACACCTGCGATTTTTTAACTACATGCAAACCATCTAAGAGAAAATCCAATTGTTATAGATAGTTTTCTGTTTTAAATTATTTTCTGTTTTGAATAATTATTTTTTTATTAAGAGAATATTTAGTTTTCTTTTGTCATTTGTAACTCTTTTATCTATCCACTTACATATATATATATTACACGGATTCCATTCGATTCTCCTCATTTTTCTGGTGGATAATTTTCAAGCATAAAGGTGTTTTCAAGGATTTTATATGTGAATACATGCACCCCCACCCACCCCAAGCCATGCGTGGCCATGTAATGGCACGGGAGGGGCATGCGATGAAATGCCAAGCACGCCGTCCAAGGCTCACTGAAGGGGCATGCATGGACATGCGAGGCTCATCCACACACACTGGGCCATGTGGCGTGGGCATCCCCGTGTGGCAGCCAAGCTTCTATCAACTCAGAAAGGGGTAAAATCTCCAATCAGCTGTACCATATGAGGGCATGCCATAACATGCCAAGCCAAGCAGGGGCCATGCACACCTCATCCGTGCACGCAGGGCATATGCGGGGCGTGGCAGCAGTGCTGCTCCTTAAGGCAAATAGGGCCACCCAAACCTACCTTACACTCCACTATGAGTAATGATGCATAGTCTCATTCAAAGATCATTGGTTTGGTGAAGGAGTAGTATCAGAGTGGCTCGGTCAGTCATTGATAGGCCTCTCTGTATTCATTCTGTAGGGCGGGGCTGCGGACCAACAATCCATAGATGTCCAACTCGTCTAATGGGTTGGCCCCATCATGAGCACCGCCTTTCAGAAAATACACACGGACAAGAAGAAATCATGTAAGGAACATAATTCTAATTTGTTAAAAGATATATAGTACTTGGAATTTTGAACAAGCACCAGAAATTACCAATACTTGTCATGGATTGTGAATAGCCCGGATTTAGTTATTAACCAAATCTGTTATTCTAATGACATTGATAGGATGAATTCACTAAACACTTGCAATTTGAATTAGGCTTCATCTGAAAAAGATTTAAGTAATTCAAATTGTTGGTAGACGGACAGTACACCGGCTCTTAAAACCATGATTCAATTCAAGACCAACTCAACCCTTAAGTCAATCAGGCTCGAGGAGTTCAACCCAAGAGCACAATGAATTTAAGTGGACTTTTTTTTTTTTTTTTTTTTTTTTTTTTTTTTATCAAAACAGTAATCTAATATAATAAAAAGACCAAAGGGGGATGTCTGAAGGAACAAATAATCAAAAAGGGTAAAAAGAAATTTTAAGTGGACTATGATGTTGGGCTTGTATGCTTATCATAACTCACGCCTGAGCCGAGTACTGCTGGCCTTCAATAGTCATGCTCCACCCAGCCTGCAGCCTCAACTTAAGCTGAGCCCAAGGTGGACTGGACAGTATGGATTCAAGTCTGTCCATCGTCTTTCTTTCTCTTCAAATGGACCTGAAAACCCTCCCGATTGAATTGGGCCTTGTTTTGGCTTTGGAAATTGGAACTTGGATTGGGTTTCATCAGGGCTTAGTGACGCAGGGATGAACACAATGAGGTCGATCACTGTCTTCCTCAAGGATAACTACTTCGAATCCATGAGCATCTCTGGACTCTTCACATGGAGATACCTCGAATCCACAAAGGAAAATAAGAAAATAGAAATAATTTCTAAAAATTTGAAAATTAATTGAATGATGAATAAAAATGAGTTTACAACCCTTTAAATAGGAATAATAAACCTTCGAAGAAGTTTCGTAATTAAAATACAACTAAAACTCCCATAATTCGTGACTTACTATAAATAGTAAACTTACTATTTATAAACGGTCATGACTCCTACTAGACATCATGGTTTTCGGCCAAAAATAGTAATTGTCCTATTTGGCTTAACTATGCTATTCTCCCAATATTTCTAAGCACTTTTCATGTTGCACACAATTCCTAAAGCCCAACCCCAAAGGATGAAGAGTTACAATCAAACTAAAACTTACTATAAATAGTAAAAACAAAAATAAAATGGAATTTTGACCATCAATCTCATGAAATCTTGCAAATTCGGTGTGGGCAACCCAGCGTAACAGGTTGGGTGGCTAAAGTAGCTTATCCTACCCAAAATCATATATTAACTTATTCCGGTTTGCTAGATATGCACGTTTTAAGGTTCTGACAGTCCAGATTACTTCCGCCTCCCTTAAGGCCTTTTCAGGTCCATCTTGGCCATGAAATTATCCGTGACCACTTATGCGGGGCACTTAGGTAGACCATTGATTCAAAAGAAACCAAATATAAAAGTCTTTATTCAATCGAATGCAGTGCTGAAATAGCTCTCAACAACGTTATCACACAATATCTGTAACACAGCACTATTCAAAGCGCCTATACAGCGGGGCGTCTTGAACTGGCTTGCTGCAGCCCCAAGTGCAAGGTAATGATCTAGAATCTTGTGGAAGGTTCCTTTCTGGACCACACGAAGCTCAAGGGCCCCGATCCCACAAACCTTTCGAGAAAGAATGTAACCCGCATCGACGAAAGATTGGTCCAAGCAACAGCAGCATTCATTCAGAACCCCTTCACTCACATTACCACTCAGCTCCCAGAAAATTACATAGTGACTAGGGTCTGTCGATGAGTCTACGTGGCTCGTGTAGTCGATCACTTCAACCTTCTCTTCTGCCAAAAGCTTGGTTGCTGCTTCTACTGCTAACTGCAGGTCGTTTTCTGTGGTCTTGTCTATGTTAATGGTGAGGAGCACACTCCTACGACATATGAAATGAAGCTCCGGCGCCGAGTTGTGAAATCCTGTCACTTTCACCACATCTCCTAGTCTGTACCTGTAAAGTCCTGCATTGAACGGTGGAGATTTATCAGAAATTCGTTATGGGCTGGGCCATAAATGGAGGGCAGTTTTGCCATTTTATTAAAACCGTATATAACCAAAACGGCTTATCACGTCAGGTGTTCGGATGTATAACGTTGGAAAACTTAAGCGGTGTGCTTTAAATATTTAGAAGGCTGGCGTTTTTCAGATAAATAATGTAAAAGATAGGTATTATGTGGAAAAAAATAAAACCCTAATGTTTTTTACTTTCCTTTCCATTTTCAATGGGCATCCAAACATGTCCTAAACATACGAAAGAAATATAGAAAAAAAAAAACAACAAATTCAAATAAGAAAGGCATATGAAAGAAAAAAAATTGCAACAACAGATTTAAATTAAGAAAGGCTTGTTGTTCATACCTGAAAAATTGGTGAGTACAATTTCATACTCTTCCCCAACCTTTACTTCTGTTAGACCAATAGGCTCCGGTTCGATATAGTTGAGAATAGATAGAGTCTTTTCGAGTTCATGATCCTCAACTTTCTCTCTAATTGGGATGAATTCAAAATATCCAATATCCGGAACTACTGTAAATGTCACTAGCTCTGGAGGCAACCATGGTTTGATATTTGCACCAATCCATCCTTCCGAAGACCCGTAACCCGCACTCACAAGCGGCAATCTCCCAGCGTAATGCCTCAATTTCATTAGATATGGCTCCATCGATCCGGTCATGATCCCATAGACGTACTTGGTGTTTGGCCAAAGCTCCGGAATCACTCCGTACCAGTTACTCAATCCTGAGCATTTCTTGTAAATAGAATCCGCCAGTTCTGGATTGGGTTTAAGGATTTTAGACAGAGCTGTACGAATCGAGGGAACAGTAATTCTGTTGCTGAGAATTCCATCTCTGATATCACAACAGAGTTCTTCCCAGACTTGCTCGAACGTTCGGAATGCATGAATGAGGCTGAATGCGAAAGCAGACGATACGATCTGAACTTCCTGACTGTAGATGAGTCCACACAAGAGGTGGCAATATAAGGACTGGTGAAAGTCAGGACTGAATATGACTTCATCAGGGCTACAAGATTGGGAGTGGATGTCTTTCATGGTGATCTTGTACTGAGAGGTGAGGTATATATTTGTGGAGGCTGAAGCAGCTGTGAGACCCCTTTTGTTTTGAACTGTTTACTTCCATAGATAAATTGTAGGGCTTTTCCAACTCTAATAGGGAATTCTCTGTAGAAAAAAATTGAAATTTCCATGATACTGAAAAAGCTGTGTTTTACAACGAACCCAAATAGAAATTACACAAAATAATAACTTCTATAGTAGAAATCTTAATTTAAATAACATGTCTTCAATTGGTATAGTTGTGTGAAGATTTTAATATTAGAACACATCATAAATATTTGATTTCAACACACAGAATTCCTAAGAATGAACCAGTCAGAGAAAACAATGAAAAAGAAACAACTATGAGATCCAAGTTGATTAGAAGCACATCATGCAAGAAATTTCCTAAAATTCAAACAAGAGTCATGTCTGATTTACTGAAATTACATGTAAATTAAGGAGTTGTTTGATTTTCGTTTTTCAACTTAAATGGTGGTAAATAAATAATTATGACATTTCACAAAATTTGTTCGTGCTAAATTAGCCGGTTAATCATGCCTCAGAACCATACGTGTGCGTGTGTCAGGCTGGTTGTGGCGCAGTGCGGTGTGGTGTGCGTGCACGTGAGTATATTGGCCATGGCGCAATACGGTACAGTGTTCATCTGGTTTAGTCTTTGGGTTAGACATGCAGTGACGGTTCGGATCTTTGTATATCAAGGGCGCCTGTGTGACAAGACAACATTTAAGCGTACCCTAGAGATTGATTGTCCAATATTCTTATTGAACTACGGACATTGTCCAAAGGAGGACAAATCAATTTCAATCCGAGTGACTTTCATCTTGCCTCAAGTCAAATGAGTTTTTCTACATTCCTCACTATTCAAATTTCTAATTTTGTTTTAATTTATTTCTTACAATTTATTTTAATTCCAAATTTTCATAATATGGATTTATAAATCTAAAAATTTCATGATCTTGAAATTGATTTATTGATCTGTATATCTGTAATAATATAAAATAAATGATGCAGACAAATACACACATAGTAAATTCATAAGTAATCAATGAGTTATTATTTGTTTGTATGTAGATGACATGCTTAATTTTTGAACTAGTCTTAAGCTAATTAACTCTATTAAGAAATTCTTGTCATCATAATTTTATATGAAAGATTTACGCGAGGTTAATGTGATTCTTGGAATAAAAATAATTATAAAAGATTATGGTTTTATTTTATCTCAATCTCGTTACATGAAGAAAGTGTTAAAAGGTTTTAATCACTTCTATAGCGTACTGGTTAGCACTCATCATGATTATTCCATACATCTAAAGAAAAACATAAGTAAAAGTGTATCACAACTTGAATATTCCAGAATCATTGGTAGCTGCATGTACGTAATGAATTATACAATACTTGATATAGTTTATGCAGTAAATAGATTGAGTAGATATACTCATAACCCTAATCATGATCATTAGAATATTTTATCTAAAATACTAAAGTATCTAAAAGGTACAATCACATATGGTATACATCACATTGACTTTCTGGCTATATTTGAAGGATATAGCAATGCTAATTGGATTACAGATTCAGATGATGCAAAATCCATAAGTGGATATATTTTCATTTTAGGTGGAGGAGTTGTCTCTTGAAAATCCATCAAATAAACTTGTATTGCTTGAGTTCGTTACTTTGGAAAAAGTTGGAACAGAAGCCGAATATATTATAAATCTATTGGTCGATATACCTTTGTGGTCAAAACTTGTTTTGACTATATCTTTACATTGTGATTGTCAAGTTACTATAACAATGACAAATAATATGATCTATAATGAAAAAAGTAGGCATATTCGACTCTAACATAACATAGTAAGACATTTACTACAATATAGAGTAGTATCCATTGATTTTGTGAGATTAGAGAAGAACTTGGTAGATTCTCTAACCAAAAGACTTAGTAAACAACTAGTCTTAAATATATTGAAGGGAATGGGATTGAGTCCAATATTATAAGCTACTAGTGTTGGTAACCCAACCTATATAAATCGAGATCCCATGCGATAGGTTTTAAATGGGTAAATAACTAAATACTAAGAGACGTATGGCACTACTGATGGGTTTTTTTGACCCGTCGTCGACCGGTCGTGAGCTCTGCTCGACCGGTCGAAGGTGGTGCTCGACCAGTCGTAGGTTCGAGTCGTGACATGACTCAAAGTCCAGCGACTTTGGGTAAGATTTCTCTGGGGTTCTCGACTGATCGTAGGTGGTCCACGACTAGTCGTAGGTGGATTTCGACCGGTCATAGACTCGGTATGACCAGTCGAGGTTACGCAGATTCATTCCGCGAATTTGCGAGGATTTCGTATCACAAGTCCTTTCGCAACTGGGATGCGAAAAGGAGTTTCCTAAAATTATAAAAACGGGTCCCTAGGGTTTTTCTAGGGTATGAAAAAGACTTGAAAAACACAAGAGGGATTTCAAAGGTGTGAGAGAGAGAGGGAAGAAGAGAGAGAGGAAGCTTATAGAAGGGAGGTTATGCTCGTGGAGGTTATCTATTGTGCAGTTTATATCTCAACGCTTCTTTGTCCTCGTAATCGGTGAGATCTCTCCTTTTTCTTTTGTTTCTCTTATTGTTTATCCACTCTCGCGTGAGTGAAGAAGGTTGTAACGTTCTACTTCATAGTGGATTGTTGATCTGGACGAGGTCCCATGGTTTTTACCTCTTTGAGGGTTTTCCACGTAAAAATCTCTTGTGTGGTGTGTGATTGATGCTTTGATTTATTTCATTGCTTTTTTATCCCATAATTCTGGTTTGTCTAGGAGGCTAGATCCTAAGGTTTTGTGCAAGGCCCCTAACAAAGTGGTATCAGAGCTAATTTCATTGAATGGGTAGGATCGGTTTTGAATTATGGAAGGTGGCTCATCAAGGATGATCAACCTCAATGGTTCTAACTAGACCATATGGAAGGCTAAGATGGATGACTTGCTTTATTGCAAGGACATATATTCTCCAATTTTAGGCATATCAGCAAAATCCTAGGATATGTCTGATGATGATTGGAAGAAGATGGACCGAAAGGCGATGGGGTTTATTAGACAATGGTTGGATGATTCTGTGTTCCACCATGTGTCTACAGAGACCTCAGCCGCTAGCCTATGGCTGAAATTAGAAGGGCTGTATGAGAGGAAGACTGCCGGAAATAAAAATTTTCTGATAAGGCGACTTGTAAATCTCAAGTTCAAAGATGGTGGTTCTATGGCCGAGCACATGAATGAGGTCAGCCATATAGTGAACCAACTCTCCTCTATGAAGATGGTCCTGGATAATGAATTGCAGGCTTTGCTATTGCTTAGTTCATTGCCTGATAGTTGGGAGACATTGGTGGTGTCTCTAAGTAACTCCGCGCCAGACAAAAAGATATCTATGGAACAGGTAACTTGTTGTTTCTTCAATGAATAGACAAGGAGGAAGTCTCAAGGGTCTACTCAGCAAGAGGCCCTTGTGACACAGGAACAGGGGGAGAGGAAAGAACAGGAAGGACGGGAAGGCTCGAGATAAATCAAGAGGCAAGTCGAATAACAGAAAAGATGTTGAATGCTGCAATTGTGGCAAGAAAGGCTACTATAAGCATAAATGTCGTAAGGCTAAGAACGACAAGAAAGAAAAAGGAAAGGAAGATGAATCAGATTCCACTGCGGTCGCTTCAGATGGCGATGTTGTAGTTATTCTTTTAGCAGATCACGATGTATGTCTCACGGCTACGAGTCAGGACACCGACTGGGTGATTGACTCGGGATCTTCTTTTCATACGACTCCACGCAGGGACTTCTTCACAAGCTACAAGTCAGGTGACTATGGGACCGTGAAGATGGAAAATTCTAGCGTATCGAAGATCGTAGGAGTCGGTGATATTTGTGTGAAGACCGATGTGGGATGCACATTGGTTCTTAGGGATGTGAGGCATATCCAGACCTTCGCCTCAACTTGATGTCGACAGGAATGTTGGCTGATGATTGCTATGAAAGCCGGTTCGCTGGTGGGCGATGGAAGCTCATCAAGGGTTCGTTGATCGTGGCCAGAGGAAAGAAGTGTTGCACCATTTACAAGGCAAGTGTCAGTATGTGCAAGGGTGGGTTGAACGCAGCGGAAGATTCAGCTATTGACGTATGACACAGGCGTCTAGGCCACATGAGTGAAAAAGGGCTTCAGCTACTAGCGAGGAAGCAGCTCCTTCCAGACGTGACAGGTAAGCCTCTCAAAATCTGTCTTTGGTGTGTTTAAATTATTTCATGCTATGGTTGAGAGAGAGACAGGTAGATCATTGAAGTGCATCCGCACTGACAATGGTGGTGAATACAATGGTGACTTTCATGAGTATTGTAAGTCCCTAGGTATACAGCATGAACAGACGGTTCCCAAGACCCCCTAGCATAATGGTGTAGTTGAGCGAATGAATGACACCATTGTTGAGAGAATCAGATGCATGTTATCCCATGCGAAATTGCCCAAGACGTTCTGGGGAGAAGCAATGCACACGGCGGTGTATTTGATAAACAGGTCTCCATCAGCCCCGTTGAATGGAGAAGTACCTGAGAAGGTGTGGACTGGACAGGATCCATCGTACAGTCATCTCAGGGTGTTTGGATGCTGGGCATCCGTTCACGTACCAAAGGACGAGAGGTCCAAGCTCGATATGAAGATCAGACAATGTGTGTTCTTGGGGTACGGTGATGAAAATTTTGGTTAAAGATTGTGGGATCCGACCGAGAGGAAGCTCGTCAAGAGCAGAGATGTGGTTTTCTTTGAAAATCAATGTATAAAAGACATTGGTAAGCCAGAGAAGAACTAGCCTAGTTCAGGTGAGCTAGAGGACATGGATCTGATTATTCCTCCCATGGTGCCTGATGACGGGGAGTACAGCAAGGTGCAGAGGACGAGGGAGTTCTTTCAGAAGATGGACCAGGGGAGAAGCTCCCACTTGATCCACCTGTTGAGCCACAGGTGAGGAGGTCATCTAGGGACAGACAGTCGTCCAAGAGGTACTCGCCGCATGAGTACATTATGCTGACTGATGGGGGAGAGCCAGAAGATTATTCTAAGGCCCTAGCCGACAAGCATAAGGAGGAGTGGTTGAAAGCTATGAAAGAGGAGATGAAATCCTTACATAAAAACCACATCTATGATATGGTAAAATTGCCTAAGGGCAAGAAAGCTTTGAGCAACAAGTGGGTGTTCAGAAAGAAGGTTGAGCAGAAGAATTCACAGACGAGGTTCAAGGCCAGACTTGTGGTGAAAGGTTTGGTCAGAGGAAAGGCATAGACTTCGAGGAGATATTCTCACCAGTGGTGAAGATGACATCCATACGGGTGTTGCTTGGGTTGGCGGCTAGCATGGATCTGGAGATAGAGCAGTTAGATGTTAAAACTGTCTTCCTCCATGGTGACATGGAAGAAGAGATCTACATGCACCAACCAGAGGGGTTCGAAATCAAGGGCAAAGAGCATATGGTGTGTAGGCTGAGGAAGAGCTTGTATGGGCTGAAACAAGCTCCACGGCAATGGTACAAGAAGTTCGACTCATTTATGTTGAAGCATGAGTATGACAGAACGGAGTCGAACCACTATGTATTCACGTGCAAGTTCTCAGATGGTGATTTCTTAGTTCCGCTGTTATACGTGGATGATATGCTCATCATGAGAAAAGACATCAAGAAGATCGGCAGGCTGAAACAGGAGTTGGGCAAGTTCTTCGTGATGAAAGACTTGGGCCCGGCTAGACAGATCCTACGAATGGAGATAACCCGTGACAGAAGCAGCAGGAAGCTTTGGCTGTCACAAGAGCGGTATATTGAGAAAGTCCTAGAGCGATTCAATATGAATGCAGTGAAGCCGGTCAGTACTCCACTAGATGGTCACTTCAGATTGAGCGACAGGCAGTGTCCCAAGACGAAGGCTGAGGTGGAAGAGATGCAGAAGATACCCTACGCGTCAGCTGTAGGAAGTTTGATGTATGCTATGGTATGTACATGCCCAGACATAGCATATGTGGTTGGTGTTGTCAGTCGCTATCTTGCCAATCTTGGCAAAGAGCATTGGGCAGTGGTGAAATGGATACTGCGGTATTTAAGAGGCTCATCCAGGTTGAGCCTATGCTATGGTGACGGTAAACCTATGTTAGAGGGCTACACAAATGCAGATATGGCAGGTGACATAGACTCCAGAAAGTCTACATCGGGGTTCATGTTCACGTTTGCAGGGGGAGTGGTATCTTGGCAGAGCAAGCTATAAAAGGTCGTAGCATTGTCAACGACAGATGCCGAGTACATTACAGTCACAGAGACATGTAAAGAGATGATTTGGATGAAGAGGTTCTTACAAAAACTTAGCCGGAGCAGGAGGAGCACGTGGTCTATTGCGATAGTCAGAGTGTTATACACTTGAGCAAGAATCCAAGTCAGCATTCCAAGTCGAAGCACATAGAAATTCGGTATCACTGGATCAGGGATACTTTGGAACAAAAGGTGTTACAGCTTGAGAAGGACCACATGGACGATAATGGGTCAGACATGATGACCAAGGCTTTGCTCAAGGGCAAGTTTGAGGTTTGTAGAAACTTGGCTGCCTTGAAGAAGGTGGATCCCTCCTGGGTCAAAAAGGGAAAGATTTGATGGGTTTTTTTGACCCGTCGTCGACCGGTCGTGAGCCCTGATCGACCGGTCGAAGGTGGTGCTTGACCAGTCGTAGGTTTAAGTCGTGACACGACTCAAAGTCCAACAACTTTGGGTAAGATTTCTCCGGGGTGCTCGACTGGTCGTAAGTGGTCCATGACCGGTCATAGGTGGCTTTCGACCGGTCGTAGACTCGGTACGACCAGTCGAGGTTACGCAGATTCGTTCCGCGAATTTACGCGGATTTCGTATCGCAAGTTCTTTCGCAACTGGGATGCGGAAAGGAGTTTCCTAGAGCTATAAAAAGGGGTCCCTAGGGTTTTTCTAGGGTATGAGAAAGACTTGAAAAACACAAGAGGGTTTTCAAAGGTGAGAGAGAGAGAGAGAGAGAGAGAGAGAGAGAGAGAGAGAGAGAGAGGAAGCTTATAAAAGGGTGGTTATGGTCGTGGAGGTTATCTACTGTACAATTTATATCTCAGCGCTTCTATGTCCTCGTAATCGGTGAGATCTCTCCGTTTTCTTTTGTTTCTCTTATTGTTTATCCACTCCTGCATGAGTGAAGAAGGTTGTAACGTTCTACTTCATAGTGGATTGTTGATCTGGATGAGGTCCCGTGGTTTTTACCTCTTTGAGGGTTTTCCACGTAAAAATCTCTTGTGTGGTGTGTGATTGATGCTTTGATTTATTTCATTGCTTTATTATCCCATAATTCTGGTTTGTCTGGGAGGCTAGATCCTACGGTTTTGTGCAAGGCCCCCAACAACTGCAACAAGAAAGACCTTTCTATGGTGTAAACAATACAAGCAGTAATTAGTAAGGTTGAGTCTTAAACTCTTAATGAATTCATATACCATATACTTGTTAGTGGTATATTCGGTTGTTGCGTACATTGATGGAATTCATCTATACTAGTGTAAAGGTGAAGCCACTTCCTATGAGAACGTGTACAAATTATTTAAAGCATTAGTGAAATTCAAGTAAAGGTGTAGGGCCAAAAAGCATCAAACCATAGAACCATCTGTGTCAGAATAATTGTGTGAGTGACATGTGTAACCGTTTTACATTAATATGAATCTACTTCAAGACTATTTGTCACTTGACTTCTGTGAACCTATCTTGTCTATTCTAAGTATCGATTTAAGTCTACTAAACATCAATATAATGCATAATTATTTTTGTCTAAGCCAAAAGTCGTTATTTTGAAATATGTGGGGGGATTGTTATATTTTTTAGTGTTTCAAAATAAATAAAAATAATTGTTAATTAATGTTTTAGAAAATTTTCTTCAAAATTTCAAAAAGCAACAAAGGTATTTTGTCTTATAGTGGTGTGGGTTTAATCCCACATTGGATTGGCAAGAAAAAAATTTTAATTTATAAGAAGAAGATTTTGCATAGGGCTTAGGCCCCTTTCAATGGGCATGTGAATTTGGTTGTTCGGGGGGCTATGTCTATGCCATGAACCACACACGCGTGCGCGCCATGTCGAGTTGTGAATGTGGCGTGGCACAGCACGGCGAGGTGTAGTGTGGTGTGTTGTACGCATGCATGAGTATACTTACTTTTGTTTTGTATTTCCGAACAGAGCTGGAATATGAAAAGGTTTCTTCTTCAAAAAAACTCAACAACCATGATTGTTGGCAGGGGTGCTTATACACCCGTTCGAGGCAAAGGCCTTTGAAGTCTATATGAAAGACTTCTCTGGTTATGAATTTATTCATTTAAGTATTTCGTCTTTATCTCACTTAAAATTTCTATAATGATTTCTATTTTTTTTTTTCATTTGGTTCAATTTTTAGTTTAGACATACAGTAACAATTCGGGTCTTTGTATATCGATTATGCCGGAGTGACGAGACAACATTCGAGGATACATTGGAGATTAATTGTCCAGTATTCATGTTATACTATGGACATCATTTAAAGGAGGACAAATCAATATCAAGCTGATTGACTTTCGTCACACCTTGAATCAAATAAAATTTTCTAAATTCCTCCTTATTCAAATTTCTAATTTTATTTTAATTTATTTCTTACAATTAATTTTAATTCTGAATTTTTATACATTACAAATTTACATATCTAAAAATCCCATAATTTTTCCACTAAAAAATTGAAATGATACTTTACTACATTACTTTAATGTCGAATCATCGTTAAAACACACTAATACCATTATTTCATTTTAAGATTTTCCTAATAATTATAAGAAAAAGTGTCATAATTACAAATTCTCATAAATACATATGCATTTGACCCCGTGCTTGGTTTGGCTATTATAAAATCACAACGATGCCATAATTCCTTTAATTTACAAGGAATTTCAGAAAATAAAATAGGCTCTAAATCTCATTTACCTGTTTCTGAAAGCGAAGGATACACGGAACATCCGCATTGTCGATATCAGGTATTCCTCATTGAATGGAAGGAATTTTGGCTTCCCTTGTGAAGTACCGGAACTGCAAGAAACCAATATTTTATAAATCATTCATTCAAAAATAATTACAAGATGCCAAAGCAGAATCATAACAAACCTTATTGACATTGATTTTATGGGTTTCTCAGTAAGTATGGGCGACAAATCTCCATCTGCAATTCTTTGAATATATGGATCAAAATCCTTATGAGTAGCCAATGGCACGCAGGCCTTAAAGCTCTCCAGGTCAGTTCTTCCATTAAGGCCCAATTTCTGTAAGTACTCTGTTTCACCGTTTGTTTCGAGAATCTTTTGGAGTGTCTCCACCTGAACTTTCCCTGTGTCCTTTGTTGTTGCTTCGAATTCATCTATCACACTCTGGTGAGTGAATCCATTCATCTTTCCCAGTGCGGGAGCTACCACAATCAAAGCCAAATGCCACCAATCTTCAAAATTGTGAGCGAGAGAGAATGAAAAATTACATTCAAACAAGCACTTCATTGCCAAGTCTTCAAACATTGAAATTGCATATGAAACATGAAAAAAGAGTTCTTAAAGCAGTATTAAACAAAAACTACGCTTTTGGACTGCGTACTATGGACCTCAACACAATTTATGTGTTTCATCTACACCGTGCATCTATTTTTCCACCTCATTTGACAACATGAGCCCAAAAATGAGGCAAATCCATATCTCAAGTGAACCACAAGACAGGGGCGGCTTTGGTGATGGGTGGATCCCTGACTATGGGGTCCATCATGACATATATGCCTTACATCTATGATGTTCCATCTGTTTTGACTGCTCATTTTAGTGCATGATCCTAAAAATGAAGAGATCCAAATCTCAAGTGGACCACACCACATGAAAGAGTAATGATCAACCACTAAAAACTTCCTGTGGGCCACAAAAGTTTTGGATCAAGCTGATATTTATGTAGTTCTTTTGGATCTTTGTGACCTTATTAACAGGTTGGATGGCAAATAAACATTCCTGTGGCCCCAAGAAGTGTTTAATAGTGGGTATTCAATTACCACTATTACCTATGGTGTGGTCCACCTAAAATTTAGATATGCTTTGTTTTTTTGGATCATGCCCTAAAATGAGTTATCAAAATGGATGGACAGCGTGGATGTAAGGCACATACATCACAGTAGGCCCCACAGACAGGGATCCACCGAAGCAGTTGATTGAACACCGGATCGTAAGGACTTATTGGGCCACAAAAGTTTTGGACGAAGCTAATGTTTGTGTTTTGCCTTCATCAGGGTCTGTGTGACCTTATCAACTGGTTGGATGGCAAATAAACACTTCAATGACCAATGGGAAGTTTCTAACCGCATATGATTAATCAAGGCTGTTTTCCTGTGATGCGGTCCACCAGTGGTTTGGCTCTCTTTCTTTCTTTCTTTTTTTTTTTTTTGGCTCATGCCCTAAATTAAGCTGCAAAATCGATGCACTGGGTAGATGAGTCAAAAACATCATGGTGGGGCCCACAGGACACCGTTCGAAGAGACTTCACAACTGGCAGCGTCATGGACGTTGAGTTGGGTACTACCCTGAAGGTTCGAGTGGACCAATGCCCTCCACCTATGACACCGTCATAGGCCCCACCGTGATATTTGTTTGTCATCCAACCTATTCATAAGGTCACATAGACCTGGATAAAGGGAAAACAAAAATATTAGCTTGATCCAAAACTTTTGTGGCCTTAAATAGATTTTCAGTGGTATGCGTTCAATATCCACTGTTTTCTATTGTGTGGTTCACTTGACCATCTAATCAACCTCATTTTTGAGCTCATTATCCAAAATGACTTTTAAAAATGTATGGACCGCGTGGATAAAATATATACATCACGGTGGGCACCACAGAACCTCTAACAAGACCGTCAGTCTTTTGCTCGTCCTCTGAGGTATAACCCCATCCGTGCCCCAGTGCCATCATGCAAACAGCGTTGGATAGAAAAAGCATCTGTTAACTGCTTTATTAGGAAGTGAGATGTGACTGATGGAGCCGATTGGATGGTGTCACTTATGAAGTTACTGTATGGAGTGTAAGGTGGGTCTACTGTGATGTTTGTGATAAATTCAATTCTTTTATCTGTTCCGCGAGCTGATTTTAAGACTCATAATAAAAAATGAGGCAAATCCAAAATTCAAATGAGAAGCCACACGCCACCTTTATGTTTATATACCATCAAGATGGTTTATAAGGATGAAGCGAAAACGCTTAAAAATTTAATATTAGAATGTTTCAATAGTGCACCCTGATCCATTGCTCAAGTGGTAGGCTGAGTGAAAGATAATTCAGTTTCAACACTGAGGTTTTGGTATCTATTTCCTAGTGGGGTGGCCAACAGTGTAGTGTGAACTGACAATGGGGTGTACTAACAATCTAACAGAAAATATATATATATATATATATATATATATATATATATATATATATATATATATATATATATATATATATATATATATATATATATATCAGATTGATACAAAACTTTTGTGGCCCACGAGAAGGTTTTAATGGTCAATCAAAACTATTTGCTACCACATGGTCCACCTGAGATTTGAATCTACTTTATTTTTGGGCTCATACACTAAAATGATTTGGCAAAAAGAATGAACGGCATGGATATAGAACACGTATACCAAGATGGCCCCACGGTAAGGGTCGTGCCGTCTGGGGTGAGGCCGGGGCTGCACCTAAACCGCTCCCGTACCTGATTCGAAACGAGCGGATGAAAGAGGATCGGTTGATTGAGTCGGTGGGAGAAGGAGCAGAAGCAAATGATGAAGCAGGAGAGGTGAGGTAGGGAAGAGAGGCGAGTGGTCGTTGGACTGGAAGAGAGAGACTGTTTGAAACGGGAAGATGGATTTCCGATTGCTTCAGGGATTTAAATAAGAAGAAGCGACGTGGACTACTGATTGGCATGCTCCAAAGGAGTACTGGAAATCGAACGACCGCCTTCAATTCCTGAGAGAAAACCCTGATGGCTAGTGGTCGGTGCTCCGTGGGCTCCACCATAATGTATGTGTTTCATCCACGCCGTCCATCCATTTTTCAGATCATTTTATTCTATGAGCCCAAAAACCAAATCACAAGAAACAATATTGATTGAACTCCCACCATTGAAAAATTCTTGGGGCCATGAAAGCTTCGGATAATATGATATTTGTTTTTTAACTTCATGTATGTTTGTATGACCAAATCAACAGGTTGGATGTCAAATAAACTTTACAATTATTAGTCCTAAGAAGTCTTTATTGGTGAAAATTTAATTGTTACCGTTTTCCTATGGTCCACCTAGGATTTAGATCTGCCTTATTTTCAGAATCAAGCCCTAAAATGATCTGAAAAAATAGACGGCAGGCATGAATAAAATACAAACATCATAGTGGGCCCACAAAGCACCAACCACAAAGCGTCACTAGACAAACCGCATGGGATTTCCTTGGGCTCGAATTCAGCAATAACCCTGACCCACCGAGGTGGGTGGGACCCCGACTGTGGGGTCCATTGTGATGTATGAAAACTCATTTTAAGGTATGATCCAAAAAATGAAGCAGTTTGAATCTCGAATGGACCATGGTATGGGAAACATAGTAGTGATTGACCATTTAAATTAAACTTTTTGTGGGCCACAAGTTTTGTATCAAGACGATATTTGTGTGGTCTCATCCTCTAGGTGTTTGTGACCTTATCAACTGGTTGGATGAAAAATAAACATTCCAATGGAATCCAAGAAGTTTTTAATAGTAGGGATTTAATCACGATTGTTTCATGTGATGTGGTCCACCTAAAATTTGAGTCAGCTTCATTTTTTGGGTCATGCCCTAAAATGTGCTTTCAAAACCCACTTGGGTGGATTAGGGTCTCACTTAATGGCTGTCGAACAGGCCAGGCCTCCGGTTGATCTTGACCAGATTTTGGATTGTTTGGGGTCAGCTGGCCTTATTCAAAAGGCTGATTGTCAGCCCGAGTAAGGCCCATTGACACCCCTGCCCAGGACCAAGTTCTCCCTACGGAGTGGATTGGGTGTTACCTGGCTAACACCTTCGTCGGTGTTAGCTTACCGTATGGGGTCTATCCTGACGAATAGGTTGTTTTTACACCCTACCCATCCATTTTTTAAGCTCATTTTAGGAGGTTATTCTAAAATTAAGCATATTCAATTCTCATGTGAAACACTTGATTAGAAAAAGTGGTAAATGGCCATTTAAAACTTTTTATAGCAACAAAAGTTTTGAATCGAGCTGATATATGTATTTTCCCTGCATTCAGGTTTGTTTGACCTTACAAACAGGTTGGATGGATGATAAATATTATGGATATGCTTACAATGGGCTTTGGTAGTTTTTAATGGTAGATCATCATTGTTTCCCACCTAAAATAAGCTTGAAAAATGGATGGACAGCATGGATATATAAAAAATTCATAAGGTGAGCCCCACGGTAAGTGTAACACCCACTAAGGTGTTACTTGGGTAACACCTACTTCAATGCTGTGGGCCCCACTACGATGTGTGTGCTTTATGTTCATCAGGCTTTAAGCTCATTTTAAGACAACCCAAAAATGAGGCAGATCTAAATCCCAGGTGTACCACACCAGGCAAAAACATGATAATATGGTAATCGAATGGGCTGTCCATTTGGATGCTTGGAGGCAGATTCAAGATCATATTAAGACATGAGCCTAAAAATGAGGCAGATTCAAAACTTAAAAAGTAGGCTGAACAACAGGAAAAAGTGGGTATAAAAATGCCCACCGTTGAAACCTCCTTAGGATCAATATGATGTTTATAAGCCATCTAAACCGTTCATAAGGCCACTCCTATGAGGATGAACTGAAAACACAAAAATGAGGCTCACATGAGCATTGGATCTGCCTCATTTTTTAGGCTTATGTCCCACCGCAAGCTAGTAAAAGGGATGGCTAAGGTGGATTTCTCACAAACATCATGGTGGACCTCACCTAGATGCGGAGAGTATGGTCAACCTGCAACACGCGCTGCCTGAGACAAGAACTTCCCACAGCAGGAAGCTAGGTGGGCCCAACATAGCAAGAAATTGACTCCGTCCATCCCTTTTTTCCCGAATCAGGTTACGGCTTGGCCCTAAAATGAGGCAGATCCAAAATTCAAATGTGCCACATGATAAAAAATAATAAAATTGAAAGTCTACCATTGAAACATTTGGGGGCCATGAAAGTTTTGAATCATACTAATATTTTTATGTTTCTTGTTAATAGCATTAAGAATAACCTAATGAACAATATGGATGGCATGTACTCAAGAATGATTTTACCTAGGCGTTTCTTTCCTTACTTTTTCTTGGAATGTGGCTTGATTTTTGGATTTGCCTCATTTTTAGGCCTATGTTGTAACATAATATGGCAACTCTTATGGCTTGATTTTTTAATATGCCTCATTTTTAAGCACATGTTGTAACATGATACGGAAAAAGGATAGACATATATAATAGATTTCTTACCAACATTAAAGTGGGCCCCAGCCAGCTTACTATAACATAAATTTCCTGGCATAAGCGGCCATAAGCTGGCATAAGCTGGCATAGGCATTGGGCCTCAACCAGCTTACTATATATAACATAAATTTCCTGGCATAAGCTGCCATAGGCATTCTGCTTTCTGCAGCACCATGTCCGCAGTAGAGTATCGGAGAAAATTGCCAAGTTAGCACGTGCTTTTTATGCAGAAATTTCCATCCAAAATTAATTTAGATAGAATTGAAAATTATTTAGTAATTAATTAATATTAATTAATGCTAAAAATTATTAGGGAAGAAACAAGTGGTTGCCCGCTAGGGTGGGCCCCACCATATAATTTATGTAAAATCCACCCCCGCCATAAGGCAAGACCATGATAGAGTCGTGACCAAAAAATCACTCCGTCCATTATTAAGGTAGACTACAGCTGAATCCGAATAGGCCTACTTTTTAAGCCGCAGGCCTAACTGTTAGCGTGCATCAAGTGGTTGGAGTTGATTGCATAAAATTATTATGGTGGGTCCCATAAATATCAAAGGTGGATGTCTCTTTTTCTACTCTTTTTCTTTGTGTGGCCCACCTAAATTATGGGTTTGCCTGATTATTTGTTTACCTTCCTAACATAGGATAACACATCTAATGGTCGGAGTGGATTTGACATAAACATCATTCTTTGCCTGCACAAGATCAAAAGCCAGCGGATTTCCGATTGTTTCAGGGATTTAAATAAGAAGAAGCGACGGGGACTACTGATTGGCATGCTCCACAGGAGTACTGGAAATCGAACGATCGCCTTCAATTCCCGAGAGAAAATCCTGATGGCTAGTGGTCGGTCCTCCATGGGCTCCACCATAATGTATGTGTTTCATCCACGCCGTCCATGCATTTTTTCAGATCATTTTATTCTATGAATCCAAAAACCAAATCACAAGAAACAATATTGATTGAACTCCCACCATTGAAAAATTCTTGGGGCCATGAAAGCTTCGGATAATATAATGTTTGTTTTTTTAACTTCATCTATGTTTGTATGACCAAATCAACAGGTTGGATGTCAAATAAACTTTACAATAAGTCCTAAGAAGTTTTTAATGGTGGACATTTAATTGTTACCGTTTTCCTATGGTCCACCTAAGATTTAGATCTGCCTTATTTTTGGAATCAAGTTTTAAAATAATCTGAAAAAAATAGAAGGCTGGCATGAATAAAATACAAACATCATAGTGGAGCCCACAGAGCACCAACCGCGAAGTGGGACGTGGATTGCGTCCTACCCCCGCCCGGACGGATTAGGGCCCACCATGATGTAAGTATTTTATCCACACTGTTAATCGTTTTTATATGATCATTTTAAGGCATCGGGACCGCTCTGGTGGACCACATCAAAGGAAGATGCAGTGATAATGACACCCACCATTGAAAGGCCACCGTGATGTTTTTTTACCACCAAACCTATTAATAAGGTCATGCAGACTTGGATGAAGTGAAAACACAAATTTCAATTTGATCTGACACTTCTCCAGCTCCCACTTTGTGGTCCACGTAAGCCTTAGAACTATATCAATTTCTTGTTCATATCTTAAAATGATCATATAAAAACGATTAACGGTGTGGATAAAATAATTATATCATGGTGGGCCCACAGAGCCCTGCCCGGACGAATTACCGTCCGGGTGGGGGTAGGACGCAATCCGCGTCCCCACGAAGTGTCACTAGCCAAACCGCATGGGATTTCCTTGGGCTCGAATTCGGCAATAACCTTGATCCACCCAGGTGGGTGGGACCCTGATTGTAGGGCCCATTGTGATCTATTAAAACTCATTTTAAGGTATGATACATAAAATGAAGCGGTTTGAATCTCAAATGGACCATGGTACGGGAAACACGGTAGTGATTGACCATTTACAACTTCTTGTTGGCCACAAAAGTTTTGTATCAAGATGATATTTGTGTGGTCTCGTCATCTAGGTGTTTGTGACCTTATCAACTGGTTGGATGGCAATTAAACATTTCAATGGAATCCAAGAAGTTTTTAATAGTGGGGATTTAATCAATATCGTTTCCTGTGATGTGGTCCACCTAAGATTTGAGTCAGCTTCATTTTTTGGGTCATGCCCTAAAATGTGCTTTCTAGAATAGGTGATGTGGTCCACTTAAGGATATTGTTTCATGGAATCCAAGAAGTTTTTAATACTGTACAACCCATTTATGGCCCAACAGCCATTTTAAGCCTACTTCTTTTTAGCTTCCAAGAATACTCCCCTGTGTGCGGGCGACTTTTCACAGGACCAAAATACCCCCGTCGTTCCTTCCGGAAGCCGATTAGCTGGTGTGCGAAGATGAGCACTGACACTCCTCGACATGGCCCCACAATGATGTATTTATTATATCCACACCATTCATCCATATTTTGAGATATTTCAGAGCATTATCAGAAAAAAATAATCATATCCAAAGATCAATTGGACCACAACACAAATAGCAACGGAAAACTTGATTTTCACGGTTAAAAATTTCGTAAGGCCCACCATAACATTTATTTTCCATCCAATCTATTCACAAGGTCACAAAGACATGGATGAAGTGGAAAAAACAAATCATAATGATCCAAAACTTCCATGACCCTTGAAAGGGTTTCAATAGTAGACGTTCAAAGAAGCATGGTAATGTCTTATGCTACGATCAGTATAAAGGCCGTGAAAAATTTACTAATAAGAATGAAAGAATTCTAGTTAAATGTAAATATCTCTCTCCGCATCTCTTAAGAATAAAAGAGTTCTAGTTAAATGTAAATATCCCTCTCCGCATCTCTTAAGAATAAAATAGTTCTAGTTAAATGTAAATATCTCTCTCCGCATCTCTTAAGAATAAAAGAGTTCCAGTCAAATTTAAATATTAAAAAAAAATGGGGCTTCATGCGACAACAGAGAAAGGAAGAAAGAGAATTTTGGAGTGCTTAGATCGGGTATGTATATTATCCTCCTTTTAGTATTTTTATATATTTAATATAATTTGATTCGGTGAATGCAATGAATGGTGTGGTTTGGTCACACGTTCATTGTATTGAATTATGGGTAGAGGTCATTTATAGGGGAGGGGAATCTAAAATTTTGTAATTGTAGTTGGTGTGTATCTGATCAAATTAGATTAGATCTGTATGGATCACATGATCCCTAAAGCCAAAATATACAAGAGCCCTAATATTCAGATCAGTCTAACTATCAGATGGGCCACATTATTTAGACCTAGAAGTGTTTGATAAAGAAATCTTGAATATTTTGCACAAGTGTTGCTATCACTTGGCGTAGAAGGTCAAGATGGGCCATTGGTGAATGTGCGGTTAGATCCACACCACTCCTCAAATGCATAGAGGTAAAACATGACAAGACTTCAAGAATCTGAATGATCTGACCATCCGATGAACCACCCCGATCAAGTGATTATCATTCAATTTTATAACCTTATAAAGGAGAAAAAAAATAGAATAGAAATTTGAATTATTTGATTATTTTGGATCTGGCCACCTAGGATGTTAATCAAAGGTGGGCCCCACTATGTAATACAAATAAATGAAAAATAATACCGTTGATATAATTGATAGGACCCCGACATTCAAATCAACCTAATTACATTGCAAGCCAATACTACCAAACTCAGGTGAGTGACCCAACTTGTCTCATAATTCATTAAAATTAAAATAAATCATTGTGATTGTTTAATTGATTTACTGGTTTGAATATTTTGATATGATAATTGTACGATAAATTTATATGTGAATATTTTAATTGAGACAATTATGCCAAATATGAAAAATATGCATTATATATCATCCCTCATTTATTGCATTGCATAATGCATGGTCGATCCTAGGGGCCCTCTCTGGAAGAAATGTCGATCCTGGTAGAGCGTTACCAGATGCGGGTTATCCCTAAGCCTACCGAAAGGTGGAAGCCTACCCAACGGGTGGATGCGGGTTGACGACCTCCAACCCAAGCAGATGGACGATCACCCCATCTGATACATTCATACCCCATTTTACATTCATATCTTTGTACATATATTTTTGTATTATTTTAATTGTTATGATTATGAACCATGCTGAGTTATATCACTAAGCCTGGCCAGCTTATATTTTTATTGATGGAAAAACCATACAGAGGAGCCATTAGCAGATGATGTGGCACAAGAACCGGAAGAATCTACTATACCTGAGCACGACCCACCTGAAACCTGGCCATACTTATCTGAGGATGAAGTGGCGGCATTGGAAAATTTTTAATTATATGTTTTATTTGGTTAGCACAGTTTAATTAACGAATAATGCATACTGGTATTTATTTTGAGACTTTAAGAAATTATTTAGCTTTATTTCTTTGGATCAATATTAGCATGAAATAAATATCATTATAGTATAATGGTATAATAAATGAATGATTTTAAGGTTTATTTTATTTTAAGGGTTATCAAAATTATAAATGCTTAGTTGATTGGTGTTATGTATTATGTATGTGTGATTGAGATTATGGTGGACTTTATATTGAACGTAAATATCACATGCGATTAAACTGATTAAAGAATTAAGTTAGTATACTTTGTGTATAAGTTACGAATCGAAACTCGGGTCTGAGGGTGCACACTCTGTACCCGAATTTTGGGGCGTGACAGTCAGACCTATGGTTACGGATTATAACCGTAGAAATAAATATCATAATCCGTGGCCATAAAGGCCTCCCCCAATAATCAAACCCGAATCGGGGTGGGCTCGCAGAACTGACGGCCCCCCCGCCACATGCTGGCCTGTCCGGCAGGGCCACGCCCATCAGGCGAGGCCACTCCGATTTGACGGCCCCCCTATGACTACGGATTATAACCGTAACCATAGGTACTGTAAGCTGGTTTGCCCCCCACTCCTTAATAGATATATATATATATATATATATATATATATATAAATTTTTCACACACTCATGCCTTATTAATGACAATTTGGAATAAGATGTAAATGACATACATAACTAGGTTGGGTTTTGCAATGACTCGACCTACATTGCAATTTTCGATACAATGTGGGGTCCACAGTGGTAAATTTCTCCATGTTTTATCTATGAGTTGGTGTAGTTTTGTATCTTGTGGCAAACACATGTTGGGTCGCTTCCCTTGAATTTGGGTTGGAGTATTTATTGCTTTGATTTTAAACATTAATTTATATTATGATATTTTTATTATAAATTCTTTTGCGATAATATTTTTATTGGAAAAAGTTTAATTTAATGACTCAGACTTACTCGTTCGATCTTGACTTAAGTCACGACTCGACTAAATCAGGAGCAACTCATCTTAGTTGGGTCAAGTCATGCGTATTTTCAATGTTGATCATAGTGTTGAATCGGCTTCGATTTGACTAAGTCCAAATTGGCTTGGATGAGTTGCATCCAACTTGGATAAGTCGTCAATCCATGGTGTAGATTGTGTACAATGAGAATAACTTGATACTAATCTCTTATTCTGTGTGGGGTTTAGCACTTGGGCAGTGGTGGGATTGACCGTGAAATGAAGGGAATTGACCGTGACATAAAGGGAATTGACCGCGAAATGCATGGAATTGACCATGAAGTGAAGGGAATTACCCGTGAAATGAAAGGAAATGACTGTGAAGTGAAGGAGATTGACCATGAAATGCATGGAATTGACCATGAAGTGAAGGGAATTGACCATGAAATGAAGGGGAATTGCCGAAAATGACCGTAAAATGCATGGAATAGACCGTGAAGTGAAGGGGAATCGCTGAAAATGATCGTGAAATGCATGGAATTGACCGTGAAGTGAAGGGAATTGACCGTAAAATGCATGGAAATTGACGGTGAAGTGAAGGGGAATCGCCGAAAATGACCATGAAATGCATGGAATTGACCGTGAAATGAAGGGAATTGACCGTGAAGTGTAACATCTCGGATTTTCACTGTTTTGGATTTTCAAAAATCCTTGAAATTTATTTATTTTTTATTAACTTATAATATCACTTAATGACCATTAGCACTCAATGTTAGTTCATACTGGGGTGGACCAGTCTAGTTATGATGGGACAAGTATAGGCCATCAAGCCAGATGACTGTTTACACTTAAAGATGGCCCATGTGGGCCACCCAGCAACCGAGGAAAGTCAGAAAAATCTAAAACTTTAGAAAATCATAGATCTCACTGGGCTTGTAGTCCATCGCGGACTGCGGACTCAGTGGACACCCAGAAGTACCATCTGACGCTTGCTTAATGCGCCCCACCAATGCCAGATTAAAATCTGGCACTGACGAAAGAAACTGAGACTCCGGGCCTTCCAGCCGTCGGATTTCTACCAAATTTACGGTGAAGGTTTAATGTATTTTTCAACGCCTGCCCACCAAATCTGGGCCCCGATCGTGGCACGATGACCGTTGATCGTAAATCAGACCCGTGCGATTAAACCTCATATCCGATCGCTCCCAAATTTTGCATGGCCCTTCATGGGGCCATGGATCAACTACCCTATAAATTCCATGGCCAGAGGGCCACCAGAAATGCCCCATCAATAAGAATGGCCCCCAAAGGGCCACTTAAAGGTCGGAAACACTTACTCAAATCATATATCCGTTCATCCGTTCGTCTTCAATTTTTACATGGACCCTAGTCGGGTCATAAGACACCTACACGCCGAATTTGGTGGCCTGTGGGGTGTTAGGGCCGCCCCAACACCAATAGGGAGTCCTAGTGGTCTATTTTAGGAAATTGTGGAAGGTTGGGGCCATTTGCACCAAATCTAGAATTATAAAAAGGGGTTTCTTTTGGGCACCCCTCTCCCATACAAATTTTCCCTAGGAGAGAAAAGAGAGAAAAAAGAAGAAAAAGAGGAGAAAGAAGGGAGAGCAAGGGAGTAGTGAGAGTGGTGGTGAGCAAGGTGGACTCTCAATCAAGGTGGGGCCCAAGAGGATAAAACCCACAACCTCCTACACTTCCTCCAAGAGGAAACCCTACACCACAACCACCGAAAATCGTCCGTGGGCCATCTAGGTAAGATCCCTCACTCCTTTCTCTTGAAATCCTTGTATTGAAGAAGAAAATGCATGGATTTCTCTCATGTTTGAATTGTTTTAGGGATTTCGGTCGGCCAACCTCCAAAACCCTCATCTCTAGGTCGTTTCCAAGCCTCTAACGAATTCGAAGGTGCGGACTGTTGTTCTTAGGTGGCCTAGCACTAATTGTAGCACGAGTTTAATGATTTTGTATGTTTGAATGATGCCTTTGGAGAGTCTAGGGAAATTTCTACGAATTGTTGGGTTGTTAAAATTGTATGGAATTGTATGTCATGTTGATTTCCTCATATGATGTTGTTCTTATCTCTCACATGATTTGATATGAATTGATGATCTCATGTTTATGTCATGTTTGGTTTTCTTCACATGATGTTGCCCTAGCATGTATGTCTTACTAATTCTTATGCAATTTGGCTCTATGAGATGTAGGAAGTACTTAACTTCCTCATCCACCCACACAACACACATGCACTTGAATTTTACACATTGTAGCTTTGCTTGGTAGGAATTATGAGTTCTATATTGAAAAATATGAATGTGTGATATTGCATATGCTAAATGATAACCTTGTTAGTTGGCATGTTATGAATCACCATCCAAACTCTTTAGTTGGTCAGAAATACAAGGAGAACGAAGGCGACCCCGTCGGTAGGACCGTCTTGAGGCTAAACCCATGGATTTAGGCGGGTGTGTTCGGGTGGCTGTAGTTCAACTACATGGGTCTCTTGTGCCCGAGGTCACTCGTCTCACGCTCGCTTGATTCGTGCGGTCTAGCCTACTATCTGACTAACCTTGTATGTTAACCCTGTTTGCTCACATATGTATGGAAACCTGAACCACCCTACAAACCGTTGTAGCCCATAAAAAATTCACTTGAAATTGGTCCACAGCCTCGTGAGCCGGGCATGGTGGAATGAGACACTATGTCCGAGCTGTCGGCCTACGCTGGGGTACCGCGCTTCTCCATAGTGACCGCCAAGCGATCCCTTCCTTTCGGCACTCCTCATGTGCTTGGTGTCGGGGATGAAGAACCCGACGGGATCACGGACCGCGAGGTCTCGGCCTCTCGCATTGATGGAGTCTTGGCCTCGCAATCAGCTTAGGGTATTGATACGTAGGGTGAATCAGAATCCTCACCCTGCTGGATGAATGGACTTAACTAATAACTCAGCTAACACGATCGCATTGCACGCATTAGTTAGGGTGGTTACTCGGCAGTTAGAGGTCGCTTTGAGGGAGTTTTGCCATATGCGATCGTTAGATGGAGTCGCTCGAGGGAGTGTCGTGGTAAGGGCATGCATCATATCATCGCATTGCATGCGCATTAAATAAGAGTTATTAGGTGTTGATGATTGTTTGCTTTTCATTAAGTTCATATTACAATTGATGCCTGTTGTAACTTGAGACCAATAGTTCATACTGAGTTGATCACTCACTCCCACTCTGGGACGGTGTTTTAAAACACCAACTAGACCCATTCATACATGCAGGTGACTCAGGGCATGAGGAGCCTAGCGAGGCGAGCTTGAACGAGGAGGACGGGCTCTCCTACTTGCAGCTGATGGGCGACTCGTTATCGGCTAGATCAGGTTGGATTTAGATTTGCTGAGCCGCGGGCTCATTTCTATTCGTTTTGGACCTAGCCTTCTTTTGTTGTTTGTTGGGCAACGCCTTAGGCAACCCTTTATTATTTTCGGACCTGTTTATATGTGGGATTTCCTTCATTTCAGTAGACTGGTGCGATTGTGCTTCATGCTTCACGTAATTCCAAATTGCGCAGTTAAATTTGATTAATCATAAAAATCATAAATGTATGATAAGTGACACTCGGGAACTCGGGAGTCAAGTCTATGCACGACCCTCGATTTTTCGGGGCGTTACAGTTGGTATCAGAGCAATAGTTTGGAATCCCTTGGGTCATGGGTCATGAACTCACCAACGCGTCCGTTGACTTAGGGTAAGTACAGTAGAAACTTAGAATGGTAGGAACCCTCCTAGAACCGGAACCGGCAAATCTTAGATGGCTAGTAAGATTTCCAAAATTAGTATTGGGGAGTGAGAGAGGGTAGTGGCGATAAGAAAGGAGTCCGAGAGACTTACAATACCTTGGCCCGATGGTAGGAACAAACCGAAATTGAGTGATTAGACGTCACAACCAACGTCCTAGACCAAATGGGCTAATGTCGAGCCGAATATGATAGTTCAAACCCATTCGGGGACAATTAAGTAGGGGTGAATGAAATTCTATCAGGAATAAAGAAAATATAGAACCAAAACTGAGGTATTAGACGGTCGAAACCATAGTCTTAGGCCAAATTTGATAGTTCCAACCCATTCTGGGATAAAGACTTGAGGGTGAATGAAATTTCACCGAAAATAGTGAAACTGTAGAAAAAATCAATTTTTGACCTCTAACCAGGGGGAATCTCATGAAATGGATAGGCCCATTGTATAGATCAACTCGTTCTACCCCAAAATCATATATGGCATATCCCGGAGAGCCTTACCGGCGTCCGGAAAAACACCTGACAAGTTGCCCCCGCCAACCGGCGTTTTCACCCTGCCGTCGGAATTTCCACCTCGCCGTCGGCGTTTTCAACCCGCCAAGGCTCCAGCGGCCGCGTGGCCCCCGCCGAGGCCGAGGTCGCTCGCCACCGCCCACCCCGCCAACCTAGTGTTGCCCCCGCCAGACTTTTTCTGCATTTTAGGTCAACTTCAAAAATCCATATCTCCTTCGTTACAACTCCAATTTAGGTGATTCAAAACCAGATTAAAGATGAATGAGTCTAGTTTTATATAAAAATAATTAAAAAATAAATAAAAATATAAGTAAAATTAAGCTGTTCTAACAACTGTCCAAAAGTTTTTTGATTTCGGACAGCTGTTGCTCCTAGAATTTAATAATTTATTTACAAACTCCAAATGAGATGAAATTGATGTGTGTGATGTCTTAAACTCAATGATAAAACATTATAAAAATTTTAAAAATAATTCAGTGACAGAAAGTACAAGAAACCTTACAAGAAATAGAACCCATTTCCCACTACTCCCACTCCATCATCTTCACTCTTCCATACTCAAACCCATCTCTTCAAAATTCATCTTCGCTCCTACAAACTCCCCATCTCCTCTTCCTCACCTTCAAACCACCTCCCAAACCCTTTCTTAACCATTTTCTTTTCTCAAACCCCATTCTCAAGTCCATCCACAGAATCTCATTCACAAGCCAACATCAAACCCACTTCCAACCCACCTTCCCATCTCCCATTCGAAACAAATCCTCAAACCCACCTTCTTTCTTCCAAACCACATATCACACTGCAATCGTCCATCTTCAAATCCTAAACCATTATTCAAATCCCTCCCTTCCAACCAACTCTCACCAACAGGCCACACTTTCAACATTCTTTAAACCCCCCTCCAACTTCAGTTCCACAATCCATCAAACTCATTCATTTCTCATTACTCAAAACCCATTCTCAAGACTCACTCGATAACTCAGCCCAAACCCCTTTACATCAAACCCATTATCAACACCTTTCCCTTCAACAAACCCATTGCCTTCAAAACCCTATAAGACAAAACTCTAAACCCATTCCCATCTCTTCATTTCATAAACCAATCTCAATCCCTTCCCTTCTCGGATCCCTATCTTCAACTCATCTTCAAGTCAGTTTCAAAACCCACACTCAACTCATTTTCCCCCAAAACCACATCCTTAAGGTCAATCTTCCTTAAGAAACCACCATTCTCCCATTCACTCCATCTCCCTAACCATCTCCACCCTCTCATTTTCAAAAATCCCACATCACAAAACCAAACAACAACCATCCACATTCAAATCCATTCCTCCCCATTCCAAGACCATACTCAACTTCAAATTTCTAAAACCCATTCCATCCTCATTTCCCCAAACCCCCTTCAACAAATCCATTTCAAACCCATTTCCCTATTTGTACCTTCTCAACAACTATCCATTTCCTTGCGGATGGAATGACATTCCTAGCAACCATTGCCTTCTTCTTCTCCATTCCGGTGATTCTTTTCCTCAAGGAGAATAAGTACCCCCATCTTTGCCCGATCCGGAAGAGTAGTAGCATAACCTTTCCGATAATTAGTAGTTTGCTTTAAGTCGATTAGGCCTACCTGCTCATGTTGAAGGATAGTTAGGACGTTTGCTTGACTAAGATGTTTTTTTTCCTTATGTTTGGAATGTCTAGAAAACTATGAATCCATGTTGTAATGATAACTATCATACTAATGACACTTTGAATTTAATGTGATGTATGGATTGTTTTTGAATCACTACCAGAAAAATGGGCAAAGGCTACGGACTAAATCCGTAGCCATAGACCTATGGCTACGGATCTAGTCCGTAGCACGACCCGTAGTCGTAGGTGCCATAACAATAGGTTTGGAACCTATAGCTACGGATTTAATCCGTAGCTATAGGTCAAAATGGCCACGGTTTTAATCCGTAGCAATTATATCCGTAGCTATAGGTCACAACAGCTACGGATTTAATCACCACCGCTACGTATTTAATCTGTAGCTATATCTGGCAACCGCTACGGATCTAAGCCGTAGCAATTATATCCGTAGTTGTAGGTTACCACAGCTACGGATTTAATCATAACAGCTAGGGATTTAATCCGTAGCTATAGTTTACAACAGCTACGGATATAATCCGTAGCAAATTCTATATTAAAAAATATATATACAATTATTTGTTCATTCAATTACCACCTGCATAATCATTCATTCATTCCATTACAATCAATTATAATCATTCATTCATTCAATGACAATCCTTCATTCAATCAATTACAATCCTTCATTCAATCAATTACAATTACAATTACAATTAATTACAATCCTTCATTCAATCAATTACAATTACAATCCTTCATTCAATGAATTACAATTACAATTACAATAATGCTGAAAATACAAATCTTTGGCTTTATTAGAGAAATTTGCTCGACTTCACCCTGAAATTTCAAAGATAAAGAATTAAAAGAGAAGATATATTTTGATAGTATGATATTTTTTTCACAAGTAAATAGGCCTTTTTTAGCCATCACCCACCTGAAGAATAAAAAATCGGTTGTTGTCCAAGTCCACTCCTTTTCCTTTCAATTTCTTAGTGACCTCTGTAAAATTACTTCCACAGTCATTTATGTAGTACTTTGAAGAGTCGTCTCGAAATGAACCTCTAGTAATGACAAAGTCACTTCCTGCAACAGCTTCGTATATTCCATCATCCTACAAATAGTCATGACATTCATAAATCAGAATGACAATTGGAGGAAAGAAAACAAATTGAAAGAAGTGCATCATGTATAACCATTTTTCTTCTTCTTTTTTTCTTAATAAATTAATAAAACCTATAGGTTAAGGTTTAGTCAGGGAGTTTTTTTTAGGTTAGGTTGTAGTTTAAGGTTTAGGTTGAGGAAATTGGGTCGGGTTCGGCATCGGGTTTAAGTTTGGGTTTTCAAGTTTAGGTTTAGGTTTAGGTTAGGTAGTTGAGATTAGGATTAGGTGTAGGTTTAGGTTAAGGGAGTTGAGATTAGGATTAGGTGTAGGTTTAGGTTAAGGGATTTGAGAATAGGTTAAGGAAACTGGTTTTGGGTTCAGGATCGGGTTTAATTTTGGTTTTCAAGTTTAGGCTTAGGTTTAGGTTTGGGAGTTAGGTTTAGGTTAGGTTGTAGGTTAAGGTTTAGGGAATTGAGAATAGGATAAGGTTTAGGTTGAGGAAATTGGGTTCGGGTTCAGCATCAGGTTTAAGTTTGGGTTTTCAAGTTTAGGTTTAGGTTTAGGTTAGGGAGTTGAGATTCGGATTAGGTGTAGGTTTAGGTTAAGGGATTTGAGAATAGGTTAAGGTGTAGGTTTAAGAAATCGGGTTCGGTTCGGGATCGGGTTTAAGCTTGGGTTTTCAAGTTTAGGTTTAGGTTTAGGTTAGGTAGTTAGGTTTAGGTTAGGTTGTAGGTTAAGGTTTTGGGAATTAAGAATAGGTTAAGGTTTAGGTTTAGGAAACCGGGTTCGGGTTCGGGATCGAGTTTAATTTCGGTTTTCAAGTTTAGGTTTAGGTTTAGGTTAGGGAGTTAGGTTTAGGTTACGTTGTAGGTTAAGCTTTAGGGAATTGAGAATAGGTTAAGGTTTAGGTTTAAGAAACCAGGTTCGGGTTCGGGATCGGGTTTAAGTTTGGGTTTTCAAGTTTAGGTTTAGGTTTAGGTTAGGGAGTTTAGGTTTAGGTTAGGTTGTAGGTTAAGGTTTAGGGAATTGAGAATAGGTTAAGGTTTAGGTTGAGGAAACTGGGTTCGGGTTCGAGACGGGGTTTAAGTTTGGATTTTCAAGTTTAGGTTTAGGTTTAGGTTAGGGAGTTAAGTTTAGGTTAGGTTTTAGGTTAAGCTTTGGGGAATTGAGAATAGGTTAAGGTTTAGGTTGAGGAAATTGGGTTCGGGTTCGGCATCGGTTTAAGTTTTGGTTTTCAAGTTTAGGTTTATGTTTAGGTTAGGGAGTTGGGTTAAGTTAGGTTATAGTTTAAGGTTTAGGGAATTGAAATAGGTTAAGGTTTAGGTTGAGGAAACCGGGTTCAGGTTCGGGTTCGGGTTTAAGTTTGGGTTTTCAAGTTTAGGTTTAGG
This sequence comes from Magnolia officinalis, assembly GCA_021015155.1. NCBI lineage: Eukaryota > Viridiplantae > Streptophyta > Magnoliopsida > Magnoliales > Magnoliaceae > Magnolia > Magnolia officinalis. The sequence goes on along the minus strand of JAJHSJ010000002.1, from coordinate 39,308,609 downwards.
TTTAGGTTTAGGTTTAGGTTAGGTAGTTAGGTTTAGGTTAGTTTGTAGGTTAAGGTTTAGGTTTAGGAAACCGGTTTCGGGTTCGGGATCGGGTTTAAGTTTGGGTTTTCAAGTTTAGGTTTAGGTTTAGGTTAGGTTGTAGGTTAAGGTTTAGGGAATTGAGAATAGGTTAAGGTTTAGGTTGAGGAAATTTGGTTCAGGTTCGGCATCGGGTTTTAAGTTTAGGTTTAGATTTAGGTTAAGGAGTTGAGATTTAGGATTAGGTACAGGTTTAGGTTTAGGGATTTGAGAATAGGTTAAGGTTTAGGTTTAGGAAACCGGTTTCGGGTTCGGGATCGGGTTTAAGTTTGGGTTTTCAAGTTTAGGTTTAGATTTAGGTTAGGTAGTTAGGTTTAGGTTAGGTTGTAGGTTAGGTTTAGGGAATAGAGAATAAGTTAAGGTTTAGGTTTAGGAAACCGGGTTCGGGTTCGGGATCGGGTTTAAGTTTGGGTTTTCAAGTTTAGGTTTAGGTTTAGGTTAGGGAGTTAGGTTTAGGTTCGGTTGTAGGTTAAGGTTTAGGGAATTGAGAATAGGTTAAGGTTTAGGTTGAGGAAACTGGGTTCGGGTTCGGGACCGGGTTTAAGTTTGGGTTTTCAAGTTTAGGTTTAGGTTTAGGTTAAGGAGTTAGGTTTAGTTTAGGTTGTAGGTTAAGGTTTAGGGAATTGAGAATAGGTTAAGGTTTAGGTTGAGAAAATTTGGTTCGGGTTCGGCATCGGGTTTAAGTTTGGTTTTTCAAGTTTAGGTTTAGGTTTAGGTTAGGGAGTTGAATTTAGGATTAGGTGTAGGTTTAGGTTAAGGGATTTGAGAATAGGTTAAGGTGTATGGTTTAAGAAATCGGGTTCGGGTTCGGGATCGGTTTAAGTTTGGGTTTTCAAGTTTAGGTTTAGGTTTAGGTTAGGTAGTTAGGTTTAGGTTAGGTTGTAGGTTAAGGTTTAGGGAATTGAGAATAGGTGAAGGTTTAGGTTTAGGAAACCGGGTTCGGGATCGGGTTTAATTTTGGGTTTTCAAGTTTAGGTTTAGGTTTAGGTTAGGGAGTTAGGTTTATGTTAGGTTGTAGGTTAAGGTTTAGGGAATTGAGAATAGGTTAAGGTTTAGGTTTAGAAAACCGGGTTCGGGTTTAAGTTTGGGTTTTCAAGTTTAGGTTTAGGTTTAGGCTAGGGAGTTGAGATTAGGATTGGTGATTAGGTGTAGGTTTAGGTTTAGGTTAAGGTTAGGTTTAGAAATCGGGTTCGGGTTCGGGATCGTGTTTAAGTTTGGGTTTTCAAGTTTAGGTTTAGGTTTAGGTTAGGTAGTTAGGTTTAGGTTAGGTTGTAGGTTAAGGTTTTGGGAATTGAGAATAGGTGAAGGTTTAGGTTTAGGAAACCGGGTTTGGGTTCGGGATCGGGTTTAATTTGGGGTTTTCAAGTTTAGTTTAGGTTTAGGTTAGGGAGTTTTTTTAGTAGGTTGTAGGTTAAGGTTTAGGGAATTGAGAATAGGTAGGTTAGTTTAGGAAATGGGTTCGGGTTCGGATCGGGTTTAGTTTGGGTTTTCAAGTTTAGGTTTAGGTTTAGGTCAGGGAGTTGAGATTTAGGATTAGGTGTAGGTTTTGGTTTAGGGATTTGAGAATAGGTTAAGGTTTAGGTTTAGGAAATCGGGTTTGGGTTCGGGATTTGATTTAAGTTTGGGTTTTCAAGTTTAGGTTTAGTTTAGGTTAGGGAGTTAGGTTTAGGTTAGGTTGTAGGTTAAGGTTTAGGGAATTGAGAATAGGTTAAGGTTTAGGTTTAAAAACCGGTTCAGGTTCGGGTTCGGGATCGGGTTTAAGTTTGGGTTTTCAAGTTTAGGTTTAGGTTTAGGTTTAGGTAGTAGTAGGTTTAGGTTAGTTGTAGGTTAAGGTTTAGGTTTAGGAAGGTTCGGGTTCGGGTCGGTTTAATTTGGGTTTTCAGTTTAGGTTTAAGTTTAGGTTAGGTTGTAGGTTAAGGTTTAGGGAATTGAGAATAGGTTAAAGTTTAGGTTAAGGAAATTGGGTTCGGGTTCGGCATCGGTTTAAGTTTGGGTTTTCAAGTTTAGGTTTAAGTTTAGGTTAGGTTGTAGGTTAAGGTTTAGGGAATTGAGAATAGGTTAAAGTTTAGGTTAAGGAAATTGTGTTCGGGTTCGGCATCGGGTTTAAGTTTGGGTTTTCAAGTTTTGGTTTAGGTTTAGGTTAGTGAGTTGAGATTTAGGATTAGGTGTAGGTTTAGATTTAGGGATTTGAGAAGAGGTTAAGGTTTACGTTTAAGAAATCAGGTTCGGGATTGGATTTAAGTTCGGGTTTTCAAGTTTATGTTTAGGTTAGGTTGTAGGTTAAGCTTTAGGGAATTGAGAATAGGTTAAGGTTTAAGTTGAGGAAATTGGGTTAGGGTTCGGCATCGGGTTTACGTTTCGGTTTTCAAGTTTAGGTTTATGTTTAGGTTAGGTTGTAGGTTAAGCTTTAGGTAATTGAGAATAGGTTAAGGTGAAGGTTGAGGAAACCGGGTTCGGGTTCAGGTTCAAGATTGGGTTTAAGTTTGGGTTTTCAAGTTAAGGTTTAGGTTTAGGTTAGGGAGTTGAGATTAGGATTAGGTGTAGGTTTAGCTTTAGGGAATTGAGTTTAGGTTATAGGTTTAGGTTTTGGTTTAGGTTAGGGTTTTGATTTAGGTTATAGGTTTTGGTTATAGGTTATAGGATTTGAGAATGGGTTCGGGTGTGGTCCCTGCAAATACAAATATAAACACGGCCTGTCCGAATGGCCAGGCCCTTCCAATGCCGTCCATAGGAAATGGACAGCTTCATCATGGTCATAACAGCGGTTCCCACCTTCCAGGGACCCCCGCTCTTCCAGATAGCTCCGACGCACATCCGGGTCTGCTCCATTAATCTCGAGCAAATACATAAACACGGCCTGTCCAAATGGCCAGCCCCTCCAATGTCGTCCATAGGAAATGGACAGCTTCATCACGGTCATAACAGCGGTTCCCACCTTACAGGGACCCCCGCTCAACATCCGGATAGCTCCGACGCACATCCGGATCTGCTTCATTAATTTTGAGATAATATATAAACATGGGCCTGTCCAAATGGCCAGGCCACTTCATCAATGTATCATATAGTATGAAGGAAAGAAGACTCACTAATTTAGCTAGCAAGGGAGAGTGTGAGTGCTTGGAATGTCGCCCTTTCTTTGAATAATGGATGCATATTCCACAATGCAATCTGAGAATGAGTAAGTTTTTTAGTTTCTTAAAAAATGCATATGGGCACAGATTTACAATAAAGATTTTAAAGATTGTAAAACAGAGTAAATGATTATATTAACTTCCAAGTATCGATTAAGAAGAAAAATGTAAATGATGATGGGAAAGAAATCTCGATATATTAAATTATTGAAGGACAATAAGACATACCAAGACTACGGGTGCCCAGAGCAAGATAACTGCACCAATGTTGTACCTAGCTGCATTGACAGAACAAAAAAATTATACGAATGAAATGACAAAAAGCCAGGATATCATGGACCAAGAGGAAGATGAGTACCCTCAAGAAAAAACTCATGCCAAGCATATTTAATGCGACGAACTTTCATTATGTCTTTGGTTGGCTTCACCAAAGGTTTTATCTGCACTAGCAAGACATATTCAAAGAAGGTACAGTACAGACGTGATCACGTGACTTCAAAGCTTTTGGGATGTTGCTAACATTCCCATGAAGGTTGGGATGCCCGCATTCTGATCCATCCATCTATACATGCATAAATACGTACATCTATACATAGATACTTACATGCATGCATCCAATTCCATTCAGAATCATGTATACATGCACACATGTATCTATGTATGTACTTATTAATATTATTCATGAGATAAATGTATTGTATTAGAAACAATGATTTCAAATAGAATGGAACTATTGAAAGCCAAAACCAAGTCCACCTGCCCAACAATGATTGATCCATCCGTTTTACCACAATATTTTGACGCATGATCTGAAAAATGAGGCAGATTCAACACTCAAGTGGCCCACACCAAAAGAAACAGTGGCCCCAAGAGGTTTTCAACGGTAAGTGTTCAATTTCCTTTTTCCCATGGCATGGTCCACTTGAGCTTTGGATATGCCTCATTTTTTGGCTTATGCCATAAATTCAGCTGGCATAATGGATGAACGGTGTGGATAAGCATATGCATCACGGTGGGACCTACAAATATTTTGTGTCTAAAGAGCAGCTGGTCAAATCAAGCACTAGGAATAGTGCTGTAAATACCAGATGAATAATTATTACCCATTTACAGGGTATTTACCACTGAATTGAAAATTCAAACAAGCCCTTGAGTGAATTGTAAGTGTAACTGATCTACTTAGGAGAGAGATATTATATTAATATTTGTAGAACTTTTTAAGTACATCATATATAAGTCCTCATGACATTAAAGTAACAAATAACCCTTGAAAATGAATAATCCATCGGCACAACAACGCAAAAAGACGATACAATAGCAATCATTTAATAAATGGATCATTTTTATTTCAAACTAGTCTGTAACTTGGATGGTCATCGTGAAAACAATTAACCAGACCAACTGACATAATTAGCCAAAACTTCACATGATGATATTTGTAGTATTCAGATACAGAAACAAGTGTTAGACAAAGGGAGCTTAGAAACCAACACTTTGCCAAGTACATACTGACCAAGGGTTGAAAATCAGTTTCGGTGAACCATATTGGTCACCACTGAGATCGATATGTTTTGGCTGATACTGACTGACACATATAAGGGTTCTCAAGCACAACAAGTACAGGCCCATGGCAGGGTGATTCAAATCATTGTTCTGTTGTATTCCGGACCATCTTAACCTTTTGATTTGTGGCCAACAAGAAGAAAAATACAACAAATGTCTACATTCAACCCATCTGGGATCTCCAGTCTGAAATGACTTTTGGGAATGATACATCCACAGTAGTACAGATCAGACCACGGCTTGGATCATTCTACCTACCTCTTCTTGCAAGTTTTGTATTCGATAAACAATAGGGTCTAAAATTTCAATTTCATTCTGGAGATGGGGCTAGACTACTTTGTTAGTTCGATATCACTTTGAAAATGGTGGTGACTCAACCTCTACAAGTGGCGCTAATGTCCAGTTACCTATACCATCCAAATTGCTAGTACCATCATGGATGTATTGTAACTCTAAAATCAAACTAATCAAGCAATTCTAATCATCTAAGTAATGTTATCAATGGATGGTTAAATGCAAAATAGTAAGTGGTCTGAATTCAAAGGGGAAAAAAATCAGATAGCTAATATTATCCTCCGTGTAATTTTTATTCTCCATCCACGATTGGGTCAGCGATTGAGACAGTCTGGATTGCAGTACAACTATTCCATGTGTAAGATTGAAGAGTCACCGCGACCCTAGCCGATATATGACAGTATGCCAACTTATCATGCCGTACCGTTGAGTTATTTGTGGGCCCAGCCTGATGTGTGTGTGGCAACCAAATCGTGCATCAGTTGTTCTCTACCATGAAAGATGCCTGAAAACAAGTATGATACAAAACTCATGTGTGCCATCTGACAGGAAATAATATGAAAACACACCCAGCACCTCCAAATCCAAGTGGTGTAGCTCACCCGAGTTTTGCATCAGGTTGATGTTTCCGGCGTCCCTCTGGTAGGTTGCACCTTATGAACTGGTTGGATGGCATATACACACCATGGTGGGCCCCGCGGAATCTGATATTTTTCTACGGTGGCCCATTGCCGGTTTCAGAGGTGGCATAAAAGAAGAAGGTTGATGTCTTGTGGGCAACCAATTGCAAAATTTTTGCCAATCTACCATTTAAAAGCTGATCTGAATAAGAGAAACGCTAAGATGATGATGATGAAATGCTTGAGTTATATAAAAAAATCATTTAAAACAACTACATGATAGATATATAATAGAACTATATAAATACATTAGAAAATCAAATGTCCTTGCTAACTTCTACGTGATGTCCTAGTGTTTTGATTGATCATAAAACAATATACATTGGACAATGGAACAAACTACATACCACTGACACTGTGAACGCTGTACGAAGTTTCTCTTCATTCTCCTTTTGTATTACCATCAAAGGAAGGTGTAACCGCTCTAGGTCTTCCCCTTTCATGCTCACACACACAATTCCAGTTCCATGCTTAACAATATAAGCCATGGCTTCTGGTGTTACCAACGATGCTGCCATTATAAGATCTCCCTCATTTTCTCTATCTTCATCATCTACAACAATCACAAACTGCAATATCAACAAAAGGAGTAAGTAACAAACAGATTAGTGTAGCAACCAAAATGTAGAAACATAAATTGTATAGAGGAGAAAAACTGTTAAGAGGTAGCATGGGTGTGCAACAAGAACTTTCATATTTCTACATTTCCCATTGGTACTTTCTACTTTCAACCTTAAGCTGTCTCTCTTTTCTGTATTTCACTTAAGGGTATTTTTCACACTGTAGATGACATTTGTATATTAGTCAATAGCATCCTTACACCCAACATTGTGTGGGAGGAATTTCACACACTTTCACTACTAACCTTGCCTTGGCGAATGTCTTCAATGGCCTCAGGTATTGAAGCGAATCCTTCTGAAGGATAATCCAAGTTGAATTCGCCATTATCAGTGAGAAAATCATCAGCTGCAGGTACGACATCAGCTGCAATTGTTCCGAATGCTATGGCATTGGCTTGCATCTCAATACTGGTTGATAGATTTGACTGTTCATTAACAGACTGCGCTGCAACTATACCAAAACAAGATCTTTTCCTAAGACTGATTGATGCTGAATTTGATTTGTTTTTATGTGCTGCCAACGGGTTCACGAAATATAAACCTCTGAACTCCTTCAAATTCTTGTACCCACTAAAGAAACCACAGAGAATTATGACAAGTACAAAGATAAAATAAAAAATAAAGAAAAAATTAAAGAAAACAGGAGAATGGACTAGAGCCTATGCACGAAATCACATGCTTTATTCAACTTTTGTGCTTATAAATATGTTGAAGAAGGTAAAGCAAAATCAACTTTTTGTATTTTTTATGAGTTTCCTTTATTATTATTATTATTAATTTGATGAAGTTAGTGGTTGTCTATAAAAAATAATTTGTATAAGCATGTCCACAGATAAGTGTTAGAACAACTAAAGGGAATAAATACCATTGCCTTTCTACAATAACAGACAACCAAGAACCATGGTTTTAAAATTGTGCACCAAGAAAGTTCCCAAAATCAAGTTTATAGACTACACATAGCAAAATCATATGTAGAGATAGCTTAAATGGAACACGGCAACCCTCTCCAACAAACAAGTGGTAGTGGACATATGAAATGGGACCATTCAATATAGGGTCCTACATTGGATCTTCAAGGTTCAGAAGTCAAACTAACTGGAAAATCTTAGCTATCACTTGTACCTTTTTTCCCAGCTGAATTTTGACAGTTAACCATTTTTGTTATCTATATCAGTTTGAAGGGACTGATTGGATGGCTGGAATTGTTCCTAGATTCCTCTGATTTCTGAATCATGGAATTCATGGACCACGGCAGGGTCCATTAGGTGGATGGTCCCAACTCATATACACTGTGCCACTGTAGTTTGTAGAGGGATGGGTGTTGAATGGGACGTGTCTCTTCCCAATCGGATCTACTCCAATCCCTCCCTATTTCCAAGGCTTGATGTTACCATATAGGTCTTTGTGATGTTGTTGTCGCATTGTGACTTAAGATTAGGTCTTCAATTGTGACCAACTCTAGAGACTCATTTCCCCCGTCTATATTTTGGTTCTTATTCAGCATGAATTTCGCAAAAAATGTCAAAGTGGGAGTTTTATTTGGAAAATGGGAATTTCATCAAGAGAAATTGGATAGAATTCACTTGAACAAAAATTATATAGTTTGGAGCCAAAGATGAACAGTTTTTAATTCCTCGGATTCAATTCTGCACCTCAACTATTGTAAAGTTTGTAAATGCAACATGTGAAATAAAAAACCTAAAACCGGCATTTGAATATTCAAAACAGAATTGTTCACTTTTACAAAACAATAATTTTTATTTTTTATTTGTACTTTTTTTTTTCTTCCTTCCAAGGGGCTATAGGACCATAAATCCCTTATATTGGCACTATTGGAAAAAATAAAATAGAGTTACGGAACCTAGTTTAACACATATATTTCCAAAAAAAAAAAAATCATGCGCTACAAATTCAAGAACTTAAAACCATCCCCTCCTTTAACATGTATCCAGAAAGGGAACATAAAACCATCCCCTTCTTTAACATGTATACAGAGGCAGAGAACAAAAGAAAGAAAGGAAAAACAAATTAGGTTAGTTTCCGGGGTAATGTCTAGATCATAATATGTATATGGCAGCTGGTACGGTGAATTGGGACTGTTCGCCTGGTGGGCCTTACCATGGATGGTCCATGGCTCAAAAAACCAGCAATTGGGCAATCCTAGACATCAATTCCCTGAACTTCTACCCACCAAAGTCAACAGTTAATTACACTATCCATTTGAAGACTACCAAATAGATGATTAGGATCATCCAAATTGTGTGAGTTGTGAATCATTGGCAGATCCCATCAGATGGACGGTTCTGATTCAACATACCGCATGCCACGTTTACTATGAAAGGGTGGCTCTATCACATTATGGTAGAGAGAGAACTCTATTGTATCATTTCCCTAGTTTCTGATTCCCTCCCAAAAGAAAATCCTTAAGAACCCAAAATTCCAAAGAATCCAAATACACAAAACAAAAGCCAGATGAGTTTACCGTTAAGAAAACAGACATTATTCCCATACAAATTTCATCACAACAAGCAAGAACAGTTAACCCCCCCCCCCCCCCCCCAAAAAAAAAAAAAAAAAAAAAAAAAAAAAAAAGAAAGAAGAAGAAAAATCAAAATCCAGACGAGTTTCATGCGTAAGGTCCATAAAACAGCCATTTCTATACAAATTTCATCACAACAAAAAAGAACAGTTACAACCCAAAAATCCAAACGAGAAAGATGGGAAAAAGAAAGAAAGAAAAGAAACTCAGATGAGTTCATGCATACACTCCTTAAAAACCGACATTTTCACAAAAATTCCATCCCGACGAGAAAGAACGATGACAACCCAAATTTCCAAACACATGAAAGAATCCTCAAAGTAGACATTTCCACCCGAATTTCATCACGAGACGAACGAACGAGTACAAGACAAAATACAAAAAAAGAAAAGAAAAGAAAAGAAAAAAAAAGGATTTTCGTACAAAAGAGAAATTCTATATGGATTTCAACAGAACATGGAAAATAACAGCCGTCCAACTTACTGCAGACGAGAGAGATCTGTCGTTGGGCTAGAAAGGCTGGCAGAAGCCATTGTTCCCGTCCCAGCCATAGAAGGGGTGAAGCGCCTTAACCTACGCACCCCAGAGATAAATCTGCTGGGAACATATCCGGAAAAGCGAGCGAAGCAAGAGCATGAAAGAAAGAGGATGTTAGCCCACGAACCAAAGGAAAATAGACGGCTAGGATTCTCTTCTACTTGTTCCTTTGGAGAGAAACTGACACGACCGTTAGATTTCTCTTTAGAAGCCGACCGAGTGGAATCTCTTGGAATTGAAAGAATCAGACGAAGAAAGAGAAGCCACAGCTCCAAATCCGATTGAGTGAGCGAGCACGAGAGAGCGAGAGGGAGAGGGAGATGGCGATGGAGAGCGAGAGCGAGAGCGACAGGGAGAGGGAGGGCTTTTTTCTTTTGGGGCGAGAGGGAGAGGAGAGAGAGAGAGGGTTTAGGCGGCCAAAATTTCATTGACCGCCGAAACGGTTTCAATGGCAAGCGTTCAATCCTCCACTGCTTTATACAGTGTGGTCCACTTGATTTTTTGATCTGTTTTATTTTTCGTCTCAAGCCTTACGACGACGTCGCCTAGTGGACAGACGGTTTGGATATAACTCATATGCCATGGTAGGACTCACACAACTTGGTGACGTCAACACACCAAATCGTGCGTCAGCAGCCAATTCGCTTGCTTTTAGACGGTGATCTCTGGGGCTACGTGGGGGCCACCATGATGGATGTGTCTTATCCACGCCGTCTATTCATTTAGGCAACCATGGATACGACAGGAAACCAAAAATTAGGTAGATTGAAGGCCCAAGTCAACCACACCACTCTGAAATAACTTTCAACAATATGCACATAATTTCAAGTTGTTACTATTGTGTGGTCCACTTGAGGCTTCAATATGCGATCTTTTTTGGGCTCATACCCTACAATACGATATCAAAACAGATGGACGACTTAGATAAAACAAATACATTACGATGGGCCCCACTGAGGCCCTTATGAGATCGTCAATTTATTAGTGGGTTGTAGCCTATAGCTACGGATTAAATCCGTAGCTATTTAGCTACAGATTAAATCCGTAGCCATAGACTTCTATAGTCTGTAGCCTTTGCTCATTTTTTTGGTAGTGGCAAGGCCTTGGTCATCATATCTGACCCATTATCATCCGTGTGGACCTTCTCAAGCTGTAACACCTTCTGTTCCAAAGTATCCCTGATTCAGTAATACCGAATCTCTATGTGCTTTGACTTGGAATGCTAACTTGGATTCTTGCTCAAGTGTATAGCACTCTGACTATCGTAATAGACCACGTGCTCCTCCTGCTTTAGGCTATGTTCCTGTAGGAACCTTTTTATCCAAAGCATCTCTTTACATGCCTCTGTGACTGCAATGTATTCGGCCTCTGTCGTCGACAATGCTACAACCTTCTGTAGCTTGCTCTACCAAGAAACCGCTCCCCCTGTAAACGTGAACATGAACCCCGATGTAGACTTCCTGGAGTCTATGTCATCTGCCATATCTGCATCTGTGTAGCCCTCTAACACAGGTTTACCGTCACCATAACATAGGCTCAACCTGGATGAGCCTCTTAGATACCGCAATATCCACTTCACCGCTGCCCAATGCTCTTTGCCAGGATTGGCAAGATACCGGCTGACAACACCAACCGCATATGCTATGTCTGGGCGTGTACACACCATAGCATACATCAAACTTCCTACAGCTGACGCGTAGGGTATCTTCTGCATCTCTTCCACCTCTGCCTTCGTCTTGGGACACTGTCTGTCGCTCAATCTGAAGCGACCATCTAGTGGAGTACTGACTGGCTTCACTGCATTCATATTGAACCGCTCTAGGACTTTCTCAATATACCGATCTTGTGACAGCCAGAGCTTCCTGCTGCTTCTGTCACGAGTTATCTCCATTCCTAGAATCTGTCTAGCCAGGCCCAAGTCTTTCATCGCAAAAGACTTGCCCAACTCCTGTTTTAGCTTGTCGATCTTCTTGATGTCTTTTCCCATGATCAGCATGTCATCAACGTATAATAGCAGAACTAAGAAATCACCATCTGAGAACTTGCGCGTGAACACACAGTGGTCCGACTCCGTTCTGTCATACCCATGTTTCAACATAAACGAGTCAAACTTTTTGTACCATTGCCGTGGAGCTTGTTTCAGCCCATACAAACTCTTCCTCTGCCTACACACCATATGCTCATTGCCCTTGACTTCGAACCCCTCTGGTTGGTGCATGTAGATCTCTTCTTCCAGGTCACCATGGAGAAAGGCAGTTTTAACATCTAACTGCTCTATCTCCAGATCCATGCTAGCCGCCAACCTAAGCAACACCCGTATGGATGTCATCTTCACCACTGGTGAGAATATCTCCTCGAAGTCTATGCCTTTCCTCTGACCAAAACTTTCACCACAAGTCTGGCCTTGAACCTTGTCTGTGAATTCTTTGCTCAACCTTCTTTCTGAACACCCACTTGTTGCTCAAAGCTTTCTTGCCCTTAGGCAGTTTCACCATGTCATAGGTGTGGTTCTTATGCAAGGATTCCATCTCCTCTTGCATAGCTTTCAACCACTCCCCCTTATGCTCGTCGGCTAGGGCCTCAGAATAATCTTTTGGCTCTCCCCCATCAGTTAGCATAATGTACTCATGTGACAAGTACCTCTTGGACGACTATCTGTCCCTAGATGACCTCCTCACCGTGGCTCAACAGGTGGATCAAGTAGGGGCTGCTCCCCTGGTCCATCTTCTGAAGGAACTCCCTCGTCCTCTGCACCTTGCTGTACTCCCCCGTCATCAGGCACCACGGGAGGAATAATCGAATCCGTGTCCTCTAGCTTACCTGAACTAGGCTGATTCTTCTCTGACTTACCAATGTCTTCTATACACTGATCTTCAAAAAAAACCACATCTCTGCTCCTGACGAGCTTCCTCTCGGTCGGATCCCACAATCTATAACCGAACTTTTCATCACCGTACCCGAAGAATACACACTGCCTGATCTTCATATCGAGCTTGGACCTCTCGTCCTTTGGTACGTGAACGGATGCCTTGCATCCAAATACCCTGAGATGACTGTACGATGGATCCTGTCCAGTCCACACCTTCTCAGGTACTTCTCCATTCAACGGGGCTGATGGAGACTTGTTTATCAAATACATTTCCGTGTGCATTGCTTCTCCCCAGAACGTCTTGGGCAATTTCGCATGGGATAACATGCATCTGATTCTCTCAATAATGGTGCAATTCATTCGCTCAGCTACACCATTATGCTGGGGGGTCTTAGGAACCGTCTATTCATGCCGTATACCCAGGGACTTGCAGTACTCGTGAAAGTCGCCAATATATTCACCACCATTATCAGTGCGGATGCACTTCAATGGTCTACCTGTCTCTCTCTCGACCAAAGCATGAAACAATTTAAACATACCAAAGACCTCGTCCTTGGATTTCAAAGCATAAGCCCAAACCCTCCTAGATGCATCATCTATAAAAGTAACAAAATACAATGCCTCACCCAAGGTTTTTGTCCTCATAGGACCACAAACATCAGAATAAACCAAATCTAATGCATGCACTTTATTAACATGAGAAACAGTTTTAACAAATGAAACTCTATATTGTTTCCCTGATAAATAATCAAGACAAGTTTTGAGAGGTGTACCTGTCACGTCTGGAAGGAGCCGCTTCTTTGCTAGTACCTGAAGCCCTTTTTCACTCATGTGACCTAGACACCTGTGCCACATGCCAATAGCTGAATCTTCCGTTGCGTTCAACCCACCCTTACACATACTGACACTTGCCTTGTAAAGGGTGCAACACTTCTTTCCTCTTGCCACGATCAATGAAACCTTGATGAGCTTCCATCGCCCACCAGCAAACCGGCTTTTATAGCCATCATCATCCAGCCTTCCCGTCGACATCAAGTTGAGGCGAAGGTCTGGGATATGCCTCACATCCCTAAGAAGTAATGTGCAGCCCACATCAGTTTTCACATAAATATCACCGACTCCCACGATTTTTGATACGCCAGACTTTTCCATCTTCACAGTCCCATAGTCACCTGACTTGTAGCTTGTGAAGGAGTCCCTGTGTGGAGTCGCATGAAAAGAAGCTCCCGAGTCATCCACCCAGTTGGTGTCCTGACTCGAAGTCATGAGACATATGTCATGATCTGCAGAAAGAATAACTACAACGTCGCCATCTGAAGCGACTGCAGTAGAATCTTATTCATCTTCCTTCCCTTTTCCTTTCTTGTCATTTTTCTTACCACGACATTCATGCTTGTAATGGCCCTTCTTGCCACAATTCCAGCATTCAACATCTTTTCTGTTACTCGACTTGCCTCTTGATTTATCTCGGGCCTTCCCGCCCTTCCTGTTCTTTCCTCTCCCCCGTTCCTGTGTCACAAGAGCCTCTTGCTGAGTAGACCTCTGAGACTTCCTCCTTGTCTCTTCATTGAAGAGACAGCTAGTCACCTGTTCCATGGATATCTTTCCGCTTGGTGCAGAGTTACTTAGAGACACCACTAATGTCTTCCAACTGTCAGGCAATGAACTAAGCAATAGTAAAGCCTACAATTCATCATCCAGGACCATCTTCATAGAGGTGAGTTGGTTCACTATATTGCTGACCTCATTCATGTGCTCGGCCACAGAACCACCATCTTTGAATTTGAGATTCACAAGTTGCTTTATCAGAAAAATCTTATTACCGGCTGTCTTTCTCTCATACAGCCCTTGTAATTTCAGTCATAGGCTAGCGGCTGAGGTTTTTGTAGACACATGGTGGAACACAGAATCATCCAACCATTGTCTAATAAACCCCACCGCCTTTCAGTCCGTCTTCTTCCAATCATCATCAGTCATATCCTTGGATTTTGCTGATATGCCTAAAATTGGAGAATATAGGTCCTTGCAATAAAACAAGTCCTCCATCTTAGCCTTCCATATGGTCCAGTTAGAACCATTGATGCTGATCATCCTTGAGCCACCTTCCATAATTTAAAACCGATCCTACCTGTTCAATGAACTTAGCTCTGATACCACTTTGTTGGGGGCCTTGAACAAACCTTAGGATCTAGCCTCCCGAAACAAACCAGAATTATGGATAATAAAGCAATGAAATAAATCAAAGCATCAATCACACACCATACAAGAGATTTTTACGTGGAAAACCCTCAAAGAGGTAAAAAACCACGGGACCTCGTCCAGATCAACAATCTACTATGAAGTAGAACGTTACAATCTTCTTCATTCACGCAGGAGTAGATAAACAATAAGAAAAATAGAGAAAACCAGAGAGATCTCACCGATTATGAGGACATAGAAGCGCTGAGATATAGATTGCACAGTAGAGAACCTCCACGAGCAAAACCTCCCTTCTATAAGCTTCCTCTCTCTCTTTCTCCCTCTTTCTCACCTTTGATAGCCCTAAACCCTTTAGCAAATCCCTTGTAAAGCTTTAGGAAACCCTCTTGTTGTTTTTCTCATCAACACAACATACCCTAGAAAAACCCTAGGGACCCTTTTTTATAGTTTTAGGAAACTCCTTTCTGCATCCTAGTTGCGAAAGGACTTGCGCATCCCAGTTGCGAAAGGACTTTGCGCATCCTAGTTGCGAAAGGACGACAGGTCAAAAAAAAACCCATCAGTTTTACTATAGACATAGCATTAAATAAATTTGTCTTGGTTGCCAAATTTCTTGTATTTGTTATTATTGTTGGGCTTAGGCTTGAGTTTCTTTTTTAACAGAGTCTTCTGGTTTGGTTTTAAGTTATTAGGTTTTCACTGGAACTTTTACTTCATTAGATTGACTTTAAAAGTATCCTCCATAGACTCCTCATTTTTTATTTTGCCGCATTTCCTTTTCCTCAATATGAAGGTGTACAATAAGGATTTTTATGGGAAGTTCTTTAGTTTTGTGAATGAGAGAGTTTTTAAAGTTTTTCTATGAAGGAGACAATTTTTTAATAATTGACACCACTTGAAAGAGTTCATCTACTTTAATCCCCTCAAATACAATCTCGTGGGCTATTAGTATTGAACTTGTGTATTTGTTGAAATATTGATTTATAATTTGCAATTTAGTATTTAAAATACCTTTTAACAACATATTTTCTCACGCGCTCGCTTTTCTAGTTTTATATTTCTTTTTTAGGGCAAACTAGATCTCATTAAAGGTTACATAATTAATCATGGAATAGATCTTATAATTGGTTCAATAGAGCACTAAGGATATAATTTTTGCATAGGTAGTCATTTTTGTACCATTTTTTATGTACAACGTTTTTTTTACATACAACAACTAATTCTGGTTCATGAAATATGGATGACCTTTTTTTATTGATTACGTAGGCCATGTGTAGAGTAGTGAGGTTGAAAAATATTCTCTACCATCACCTTTTATAGTGTTTTATGTCAAATGTTTCTATTTGAATTGACTTGGAACTATTCGAGGCATTTTTTGAGGTTTTAGGGTTCATATTTCAAAAGTGTTGGAATAATCTCAAAATTTTAATTAAAAAATAAGTTGGAACTTCACACCTATTTGAATACAACTGCAAATGAAGAGTTCAAATCTTTTAGTCAGAGAGCACAGATTCAATTGTTATCTTTGAGATAGTTCGCACTCCTTCTTGTGTTTAAATAGTAGAATAGGTTCCTTGAGCAACTTGGTCTAAACGTATGCCCAACTTATCAAAAGAAAAATATGTATATTTTTTTCTTTTGTAGAGATGTTGTCATGTGGAATGTAATGTTGTGTGTTGTGTACAAAGGGACTTGGGAATGATTGTTTTCAGGAAGAGTAGTAATAGTCTAATGGTTCTGACTGTTACTGATGGTAATTGATGGGCCAACAATTAGAGATTCGTTACTAATTAACAATGGTAACAATCCAAATTTAATAGGCCACATGAATTCACATGGAGAAATAGTTTAGAAATATCTGTACATTATTACAATTTCAAAAAAATAAATGGTCTTCAATTTTAAATTATTACATTAATGCACCAAGACATATCAATGAACACATCAATTTAAAAAAAATATTTTCAGTTATTTTGTTTTGAAATATTTTAATAGAAATTCCTTCATGAGAGATCTTGTGAACGGAGAGAGGGTGCATGGTGTGAGCCTTGTAATCTTGAATTCCTCTCCTATAAGTAAAGAAGAAAGCTCGTGTTGATCTCCTATGGATGTAGGTAAGTTGCTAAACCACATGAATCTCTATTTTCGTTTTTTATCTTTTATTATTCGTTTACTCTTTTTCTTTGCTTACATCATATGCCCTTGTTTTTCCCTGACAACATATGTTCATTAGATAAGCTCTATAATGTCTTGACCTTCATTAAAAGTTAGGCTAGTCTTTCCATCTGGAGGGGAAAGAAAAAAGATTGCAAGGAAAATTGGCCAACTTAGACATTCATTATATGTACAACCTACTTCTTTATTGGACCACATTGATTTTGGATAGGCCAAACGATGCCAGGGTTCTTCTGAGAAATGGCTTGGATCTACCATACCTGCTCGATGTTGGCACACAATGGGATTGGAAAAACTCAATGAATCTGATATTTGTCTATAAATAAATAGCAATGTTCTCCCCAACAACATATGTTCATTAGATAAGCTCTATCATATCTTGACCTTCACCATATGCCCTTGTTTTTCCCTCACAACATATGTTCATTAGATAAGCTCTATTATGTCTTGAACTTCACCAAAAATTAGGCAAGTCTTTTCATGTCGAGGGGAAAAGAAAAAAGATTGCAAGTAAAAGTGGCCAACTTAGACATTCCACATATATGTAGCCCACTTCTTTATTGGACCACGCTGATTTTGGACAAGCCAGACAATGTCAGGGCTCTTATGAGAAATGGCTTGGATCTGCCATACCCGTTCGATGTTCGCATTCAAGGGGATTGGAAAAACTCAATGAATTTGATATATATCTATTAATAAATAGCAACATTTTCTCAACAACGTATGTTTATTAGATAAGCTCTATCATGTTTATTAGATAAGCTCTATCATGTTTTGACCTTCACCATATGTTCTTGTTTTCCCCCGACACCATATGTTCATTAGATAAACTCTATCATGTCTTGACCTTCACCAAAAGTTAGGCCAGTCATTCCTTCTCGAGAGGAAAGAAAAAAAGCTTGCAAGGAAAACTGGCCAAATTAGACATTCCATATATGTGTAGCCTACTTCTTTATTAATGGACCACACTGATTTTCGACAGGCTAGACTCTGCTGAAGCTCTTCTGATAAATGGTTTGGATCTACCATACCTGTTCAATGTTCGCACGCAATGGGATTGGAAAAACTCAATGAATTTGATATTTGTCTATAAATAAATAGCAATGAGTGTTAGGTGAGTCATTTTTTGTGAGTCAGATTCCGAACCCTTGTTAGATGCTGAGCATTCCACATAAAAAATAAAAATAAGAAAGAAATGTTTTTTTAAAAAAAATATTAATTTTATCAACTAA
The DNA here is from genome assembly GCA_021015155.1 of Magnolia officinalis. Lineage (NCBI taxonomy): Eukaryota > Viridiplantae > Streptophyta > Magnoliopsida > Magnoliales > Magnoliaceae > Magnolia > Magnolia officinalis. The sequence goes on along the minus strand of JAJHSJ010000002.1, from coordinate 39,290,692 downwards.
TTGGATTAAGACAGCACCGATGCCAATTATTTTAATTAAACTACTTGCCACGTGGGTGGAGTGTACATGTGCCTGTAGGCATGTTCGATCGTGTGGCTCACGCACTTCACACATGTATACAACTGGGGCATAACATGCCATGCTGGCATCTCGCATGCACGCCCATCCGGCACACGTGCTAACTAAAATACCTCGATTAACTAAACTAGATGAGGGATCTCGCAAGGGTTATTCTCATTGAAGATTAATGTTGATCAGAGTTTTACACATTACATCCCGATGCATTGTTGGAGGATACACCAAGATTTAATCGTTGGATCTGCGGTCATGTTTCAATGATCCAAACCGTTTATATTATGAGTCTCACTAAGGATTGAGGGATACTCAAGGAAAAATCGTATTGAAATATTTTAACCCTTTGATCATTTAATTACCCTATTTCTTTGAATACGAATCATATTTTGTGACCATTTATTGAAAATTTAAGATCTTCGATTCTTGAGAATTTTTCAGTCATCCAAAATCAGCTTTCCATCCTGTTAGATCCACGGTCGAGATTTAGCTAACATGACCAAAATCCAATAGATCTAGTCCTGATTTGTAATATAGCAACAATAGGTAGGGCATATTGTGCCAAACCTCATGATTTTTTTTTTTGGACAAACTTGCATTATTTATTTATTAGCTGTTAATAGCTATTAATTAAATTGATTTTTAATAATTCCCTACATGACAAAAAGGAGATTTCTGACCGTGGTTTGGGAGTGGACATGGGTGCATCTAAGTTGGCACAGGATCTTTAACTTCTCATTGGAAGCAAAGCCATTTGGGTCACATGGGAAAGGGCCACGTGCCACGCTTTCCAAGACTTACAAAGCCCTAACCCTAGTTTTAGTCACTCAGGAAGAAGGGGTTGGAAAAGCTTGGATTTGGAGTTTCCAAAAAATATTTTATACTTGGGTTCTTATGTTCTCAAGGTGGGCCTCACAGTTCCATCCTAATTAGGGTTGGACTACCTAGGGAAGAAGCTCACTTATATTATACATGTTCATGTATTTTAGGTTTGGTTTGTGAGTTTAGGGTGCCCTATAGGGGCTTGGATAGCTGACCTGGAGGGTAGTCATTGTGTGGGAGTGGGACCCATAGAGGGTAGCCCCCCTTATGTCTATGGTGTTTAGGTGGCTCATTAGTTCTTTTTCTTTTTCTTTTTTCTAAATGGTATGTGTTGGTATAGTCCATCCAGATCGACCCATCTGGATGAGCATGATCAGCGCCAGCCGGTTGCGTGGCCGGTGGATGGATGACGTCCAGTAGGATGTCAGGTAATTAGGCAAGTGTCACGCGTGCCGATCGACATGGGTGTCACAGGCATGACTAGTGGGGTTAAACATGACTTTAAACGCGACTTTAGACACCCTATCTGATTAATAAAATAAGAATGCTATCGTCACCATCGATGAGGGGGTTGCATCGTAGCGCGCCCATGGGTCTTCTTTTTTAGCCTTTTATTTTTAGCATTTTAATAAGCATTAGATTAAGGGTTTGCATCACATGGGAGGATGCTTCTGATTCTTGGGAAAATTGGGTGGGGGCAGACAGGCTCTGAACGGTTGATCAGAGAATCCCAGTGTAATTTTGTTCTTTTATGGGACTTGGGTGGCCCTTTCATGCAAGAACGTGGGAGAACACTGTCTCAATGATTTAGCTCCCACAAATGCATAGGCTACTCACACGAGTACGATAAGAATGCTACAAGCCGCGCATGTTTCGGTGTGAGACACATTGACGAGAGATCTGGACTGTTCATCAAATGGGCCATGCCATGTACATACCTGGGTCTAACAAATATGCAGTCCAATATTCATCAAACACTATGAAATCACAGTGCAGCAAGCCAGTTGCGGTTATATGTTGATTTCTAGTCCAGAGCACATGCAAGTTGGGGCCCGCCTAAATAACAGTCAGGATCTCACACACATGTGGCTGCGAGTAGGATTCTTATCAGACTTGTGCACGTAGTCTTTGCAGGTATGTTTGCTAAATAAGGGTGCACATTTAATGGGTTGGACCACTGCCAACCCTAGAGATTCATAACCCACATGGCCATTCGTTCATGTGCTTCTTCTTTTATTTTATTTTTCCTCTCTAGAAAGGTGAATAATATTGGAAAGAGACTTCCTTTTCTTAAAAATAATAATAATAATAATAATAATAATAATAATAATAAAATAATATGGAAAAGAGACAAGTAGACTAATTTCATTTTCCAAATGATGATTAGGCAGCTTTGGACACATTAGTACGTATGTCTTGATTTATTATGGTTAACCCTAGATTTTAGATCTCATTATCATGAAAAAAGGTAATCCATAAACTACATGAGCATGTTAGTACTTAGTAGAGAGAGAGAGAGAGGACAAAATCAACCATAATGAATGTAGAAAGGGCGTGAATGGATGAACAGTGTATTCTTAGATCTCATTATCATGAAAATAAGGTAACCCATCACAACATATCTTAATGATAAGAGAGAGAGAGATGACAGCATCAACCTGAAAGGGTAGAAAGTGGAAGGTTATGAATGGATGAAAATGAAGCTAAGTGTGAAATTTGAGGAAGAGCCTTTAGTTGGACATCTATGGTCCTTTGAAGTATTCCAATCCCCAAACCTTAAAGTGGAGAGAGAGAGAGATTTTGGCTTCTCAAGCTAGTAGAGGGAGATTCTCAAAATGTCCCATCAATCAAGAAAAGAGGTCGGTGATTCCCTCGATGATCATTGGCCCATTGAAAACTTCAATCCTCCTAATACTAAACAAAACCCACGTCTTCCTTCCCCACACCTACACCCTTACATACATACATCACCTCCAAAAATAAATAAAAGAATACTTCCAACCTTCACATAAATTAGTGTTCACACCTCATGTCTATCTGGATCCTTGCCCCTTGAAATGTTTCAATCCCTCCCATCTAAAACTCCCCAGAATAAATTAAAAAAGAAAAAGAAAAAAAAAAAAAGGTGTATGCTCCCTCGCAACCATAGCATGCTTCAGCTTACCATGCTACCCATTTTGTTTTTCCTTGAACACGTACCCCTCATGTGTAGAACATCTAAGCCATGCAAAAGGTGGGCCTCACCCTGAATTTCACCTGCAAAAATCAGTCTGATCCACTAATCAGGTGGGCCACACCTGTACTTTGATCAGATCATTGTTCATCCATTGCTTTCAATGGTGGGTCCCACCTGATGATGGGTCTGCCTTTGTTACTTCTGGCATGTCCTACACATGTGAAACGGGGAGAATGGTAAGTTTAGCATATTGGAATGGTAATGAGAAAATCTTTGATACTCAGACAGAATGTGATGGATGAGACACATGACTCTTAGAAATTGCAGAGATATTTCATAAATGAAATACAAGAATTTAAACTAAACTGTTCAAATTATGGCCGCAGCTTAGACATGGCACCAACCAAAAATTTATGCTTATATGATTCTCTAACTATTGGATTGGTGAATATTCTTTGACCGTTAAAAATGAAAATTTTCTAACTAATGGTCCTATTTGAACAAACAAATGCCCACCAATCAACGGTTAGGATTGTTCAACCAATCTGATTCAGGACTGACTTGACGATAGTGATTTGCACAAATTAGTGAATTTATTTTGCGTTAATATATGCCACTGGAACAATTTCTGATTGCCTGTATATCAGGCGTCATACACAGCCGCGGAGTATCAAATAACTCCCCTGTGGTGATATGGTAGTACTTGTACGTAGCCATTACTTAAAAAGATTTAAAAAATACAGTGAACAGTTAAACCCCCAAGTAGGCCAAAACCATGGGTTTATAACAGCCCTGGGGATTATTGGTCAAAATAACCTTGTATTGCTACGTAGTCACCGCAGGAGCCTATCCTCTTCAAACTTCAATTTTTTAGCCTTGAATTACATTTTCAGTTTTTAGATGATGAAATTGCCCCTATGCCATAGTTGTCCCTTCGTATAATGCGCTCTTGTCTCGAAAGGAGAAAGGGGTTTTGACAAAATATGTGAGCCCCATGAAAAACAAAGAGTTAGCTCACCCCTTCGCTGATCTAATCCGTTCATTTTAATCAGACAGTCATGAACCCACACAAGAATTTTTTTTCCTATTCTCTATTCGAAGCTCTCTTCCCAAAACTACACAAATATTGCGCATTAATTATGAATTGTTACTTCATTTATAGTTCATCTGTGATGAGTTTTGCCGACAAACTTGGGTCAATGATATGAAATTAAAACTCTTTATATGTGAAAGGGATGAATTTGTTTCAAGAAAACCCAATGAGGCCCATACCACAACTGCTACTTGTAAGACATGTTCTCATCTCAGAAGGAACAAAAGCGTATCGGAAGGGGGTTTCGGTCCCACAAAAAACAAGAAGAAGGCCCTCAGTTCCATAAAAGCAAGAAGGCTCAGTACTCCTTTATCGATCTGATCCGTTTATCTGTTTAGAGGAATCCTGGGACGTTGGAGGGCGTCGATTTCATCTTCGTTCGAAACCTTTATGGCCATCAATAAAGTTAACATTGGCCTTTCATCTTGGAGTTGTTTTCTTTAGTGTTTGTCTTCTTCCCTCATTCTTGGGGCCATGCCCTGAACCTTCTTCCCCCAGCTAATGGTTGGAGCAAATTTCAAAGGAGATACATGGTGGGTTCCTCTAAAAAGGTTCAGTTTGGAGCCATTTAAATTTATTACATGGGAAGTCATTTTGGAGAGAGGGGAGCACTAACCTATAAAGTAGTTAGGATCGTTGCTCCACTCCCGTAAGACCCACTCCGGTGACCGCCATCATCATTTCCTCCATTCTTGTGAGTTTTTGGTTTCTAAAAAAAATTATTTTCATAAGGTGTACACTCTCTGATGACAACTATCCGTTCTGTGGGTCCATTTCTTCTCTCCCATCATATCCTTTCTTAAGTAAAATCAACAAAAAGGTGGGTTTAACATCTATTTTACATGTTTTTGATATGGTGAGACAAATCCATTCCAAGGGTGGTCTTGTTGGAAATGTACAAGGGAGATTCCTTAAGTAAGCTCAATAGGGATCCGATCCAAAATACACAAGGAAGATCCCTTGACTGAGCTCGTTAGGGATCCAGTTAGAAATGTGCACAATGGATATACTAGTAAAAAATATAGATCCGATATCCATGGACTGTGATTTGCTGATATTCACTATGGACCGCTAATATTTATTGAGGACCGTTGATATTTACTAAGGACCGTTGATATTAATAGTAGACCACTAATATTGTCTGTGGACCACTGATATTTACTATGGACCGCTAATATTAACAGCGGACTACTGATATTCATTATAGACCGTTGATATTCATTGTGCACCACTGATATTAACAGAGGACTGTTAATGTTCACCGTGAATCGCCGATATTAGTAGAGGATTGTTGATATTCACTGTGGATCGGTGATATTAATAGTAGACTGCTAATATTATCAGCGGTCCACAGTAAATATCAACAATCCATGGTTACTATCATCGGTCCATAGTGATTATTAGCGGTCATCAGTAAATATCATTGGTCTACTATTAATATCAACGGTCTACAGTGAATATCGATGGTCCTGAGGAAACAATTCCAATTGTTACTATTATTCGACTCACTTATTTCTTAAGATATCATGAGAAAGTGCTTATTCCTGTTTAATGTCATGACCGTGTACAAGACACCTTTATACCTCGCTTTCAGGTTAGCACCGTCCACACACAACACCCTTCGAAAATACAGTTGAAAGCTTCTAACACATTAGCCGAGTATGACAAAGCATCTCTCGAAGCAGTTGATTTTGGAGTTTATTTGTAAACTTGTGGACCTTGATATTCACTGTGGACCACTGATATTCAGTATGGATCGCCGATATTGACAGTGAACGTTGATATTCACTATGGATCACCAATCTTTATAGGGGACTGTTGATATTATCTATAGTCTACAGTGAATATCAGTGGGCCACTATTAATATAAACGGTCCACAGTAAAATTCCATTATGGATCGCCGATATTAACAAGGGACTGTTGATATTTTATGCAGTCCACAGTGAATATCAGTGGTCCTCTGTTAATATTGATGATCCACAGTGAATTTTATTGATATTCACTATGGATCATCAATATTAATAGTGGTCGTTAATATTATATGTGGTCCACGGTGAATATTAGTGGCCCTCTGTTAATATCGGCGATGCACAATGAATTCCACTAATATTCATTATGGATCACCTATCTTAACAGGGGACCACTGATATTATCTGCGGTCTAGAGTGAATATCATCAAACTAACATTCCATAGTGAATATCAATGGTCCACAATGAAAATTCACGATCCATGTGGTCTTACTATTCATACAAAAAAAGGGACCCATACACTCTCCTCCATTTTACAAACTCCTACCATTCATACAATAAGAAAACCCACAATATCTATAGAGGAGCCACCACACCCTCCTCACTTTCGTAAACTCACACCACACTGCCTTCTTTTTTACAAACTCTTACCATATTCATGCCCACTAACAAAGACAAAACAAAGAAACACAAAAACCTCACCTCTGCTCACCATAGCTTCACCATCTTCTATTTTACAAACTCCCACCATTCATGCTTACTAAAAAAGTCAAAACAAAGAAACACGAAAAAAAATTCATCTGCTCACAATAGCTTCCACTTCAAAGATTGTGTCGGGAAAACTTATAAAAAAAAAAATAATTTAAAAAAAAAGCTCTTTTTTTTTTTTTTGGTTGCGCCGAAGTATGGTCTGAACTTCGTTGGAGCTTGGTTAGAGTTTTTTGTCATTGCTTGAAAAGTGCGGACTCTGGTCATACAACTAGCAACTGTCAAAGAAGCTTCGGCTTTGTGTGGTCTCAAGATGTGAAAAAGAAGAAGAAGAAGAAGAAGAAGAAGAAACGGCCAAATAGCCTCATACGAGGTAAGTGCCATACGTTTTGAACTCATCCACATCTTATGTCAAGTTACTGGGTTGTTGTGAAGCAAATTTATCCTGTGCGTAAGGAGTTTTAATTCCATGTCGTTGACCCAAGTTTGAGGGCAAAACTCATCACAATGGACCACAAAGTACAATTTAGAATTAAAACATTACATTAGTGTAGTTGTGGGTCATAGAAAACTGTAAACAAAAAACTAAAAAAACCATTCTTTGAGTTCACGACTATTTGATTAAAATGAATGAATCGGATCAACCAAGGGTGGGTTAAATCCTTATATTTGGTGGGGCCCACATCCCTAATTTTTAAAAAAGAAACATTTCTCCTTCTAAGACAAGAACTCGCCTAGGAAGAGCAATTGTGGCAGATCAAGGGGCAACTGGGGCCCACTGGGTTGTTATGAAGCAAATTCATCCCTTCCATATGTAAGGGGTTTTAATTTTATATCATCGATCCAAGTTTAATGGTAAAACTCATTATAAATGGACCACATATGAGAAAATAGTTCAGAATTAATGCACAATATTAATGTAGTTGTGGGCCTTAGAAAACTTCAAATAGAAAACTGAAAAATCCTCTTTTGGATCTACAATTGTCCGATTAAAATGAATGGATCAGATCGAATAAAGGGTAGGATAAATTTCAATTTTTTGTGGAGCCCACGTTCCTTAAATAAATAAATAAATAAAAAATACCTTCTTTTGAGAGGAGCACGACGTTGTATGAAGGGCAGCTACGATGGATGGACATTTTTATTCTTAAAAAATGAAAAAGTGATTAACCAAGCCTGTTTGTAAAAGACACTCCTACCACAACCACATCACGGTAAAGGACTGTTTGGAACAATACGTTAACCAGGCCTTTTTCCTTCCCAACACACACGAAAAGGGGCATTAAAGCCTCTGGGCAAAAGGACACCACTCTCACGCGTGTACCTCAAATTGAAGTTGTACCTCCACTGAACATCGGTCCAGTTTTAGATAATTTGGACCATTAAATTGGTGCATGTGGTCCCTTATAATCAGTGTCCAAAATCCGACCGTTTAGATGATTCTGAACCGTGCCATGGCTTGCACATGGGTCATTAAAATAAGCTATTCATACTTCAAAGTAAACGAGGAAAATCACATTAATTTAAACAGTTAGGATTTGCAATCAACTCAAAACCTATTGATATGGGCTATCCATTATTCGGATCCCACTAGATGAATTGTTCCAACCCCTGAGTGGAGGGGCCCATGTTCCAAGGAGGTCACTAAGAGTATAATTTCAAATAAGTTCCATGGACTACTAAACTGGTCCTCTAAAATTTCAGTCAAACTCTCAAACTATATTTTTTTACCTATGGAACCATGGAAGTCCAAAAAGCCCACGACATAAGACTCCGAAGGAATTGGGCTAAGCCTTAAAAAGAGACCTATGGTTCATAGCCCATCACCAAGACTAAAGGGCCCATTCCCTGATCATAATCTCCTTTTCAAACCATAATAACTTTCTAAAGTGTAAATCTAGTTGAGTTTAACAAATTTTTGAAGTCTTAAACAACAAAAGAACTAATAAAAGCCAAAAGTTGATGTAAATGTTTTAGACAAAGACTTTGATACTCTGGTAGAGTATGATGGTTAATACTCATGCACTAACAAATGGCAAACATGGCATACAAGAAACTCAAGTTAAAGCACCCAAATAGTGGGCAAGTTGATGGACCATGACCGAAGAAGTACACTGATTCGATTGGCATAAGATTGATGGGCATTTAGTGGATGGTTGAATAACAAATAGCCAATGGTTTGCCTTTAGCAAACAAGAATCCACTAACCAGGGTTGGAAATATTGTTCAACTATCTCATTCTTGGATGATGCTTTACCTACCAAGCGACTTGAGCGGTTCAATTATATAGTTAATATATGCCATGTGTATGTTTTCCTCTTATTTTTATTTGCGGCCTGCTTATCAACCACCACAGGCCACACTCTACAAGAGTATCAAATAACTCTATGTTACAAATTTGGTAGCACAAGTGACAGCTGCCATCTAGTGGAAGGTAGGTCTGATTTTTAGGTTGAAGGATAGAACATGAGGGGAGCACGTAACGGACGGAGTGGATGTCATGCGTACATCATGTGTGGGCCCAAACATGTATTTGTGAAATAAGCTCATTCTACAAACGTTGCAAGGGAATCAATCTCATATTTATTTTTATTTTTTATTGTTTTTATTCTCTTTGCGCTTGATGTTCCGGGGTAAGGTATATGTCCCCCCTCAGTTTTTTCTATAAATAAAACTACCACCTTACACCAGAAAAAGCCTCATTAAAAAAATAAAAATAATAATAATAAAATAAAACCCTAAAAGTACTTTTAAGGAATTGGGATTGAGCTAGTCTTAAAAAGGACCTATGGTTCGTAGTCCATCACGAAAAGGCTAAAAGGCCCATGCCCTAATCATAATCTCCTTTTCGTACTATAATAACTACCTAAAGTTTAAAGTTAGTTGAGTTTAACAAATTTTTAAAGTCTTAAACCTTAAAAAAACCTGTAAAAGCCAAAAGGTGATATAAATATTGGAGCAACATATAGTACTCTGATAGTGTATGGTGGTTGATACTTGATACGCATGCTGTGGTAAATGGTACACTCGACGTACAAGAAACTCATGTTAAATTGTCCAAATTTTAGGCCACAATTTAGATGGACCATGATCTAAGAATTATGCTGATTCGATAACTTAACTAGTCAATTAGTAGGCATTTAGTTGACGGTTTTTTTTCCCTTTTAATGGAGAGTTGAATGAAAATGGTTTGTAATTCCGCAAGCAAGTCCACCAACCAGAGTTACGATTGCTCAACCAATCTCAATTTTGGATGATGGCCTATCTTCAGTGGCCCTGCAGCAATAGCTTAATTTTAGTTACCATGGCTATGCTCATGATTTTTGACTGCCTACATATCAACCACCATACTCTACCAGAGTATCAAATAACTCCTCTGTATGTTCCAAATTTGATAGCATATCTATCATCCAGTGGGAGTGAGAACTTAAAAAGGAAAAAAGGAAAAGGAAAAAAAAAAAAAAAAAAAAAAGGGTAGCAGATTTGCCATCCAATGTGTGGGACCATTTTGAAAATTATACAAGCAAGCTAGCATTTTGAGATAAACATGCATGAAAGGTAGCATATATGAAATCTAACTGATGCAAGCATTGTGGGAAAAATTACACAAGCAAGGTGGGAAAATTACACAAGCAAGGTAGAAAACTTCCAATCTACTGGGTGAAAGCATTTCAGAGATGAAGGATTCGAATACCTTGATTGGCTTTGAGAATTTCAATCCACGGTTAGGGCATTTTGGGTCGTCAATGCTCAGGTTTCAAGTATAGTCGGAAACTGGTCCGGAGATACATACCAGTAGCGGGGATTACCATAGTTCAAAATTCAAAACCTCTACCGAACTTCAAATCTAGCCAGGATGTCAACTCAAAGATTCAAACAAGTCTTTAATAGACTCAACGTGATATTTAATAACTAAGTTTAAAAGTATTTAGTTTATGTGAGAACTTAAATATATATACATACTTGTAAATAACTATATTATTATATAAAATACTCGCAACTAAACAAATATGAGTCAAGCTCCTCAGTAACTTTCCAAGAGACTTGGTTCGAAAGTTGGTTGATTCGAGTTGACTCAGTGTAGTTTCCAGTAAACTTACTGAATTTTAGAACTTGCACAATCCAAGGCCAGTTTGGTGGTGGACGATACAATACTTGGTACACTAATGTTAAACCTTGGATGACACACAGTGAGATCAATGCGGATCAGCTGGCTGTGTCAAAAGAAGAAAAATAAATAAATAAATAAGACAATGCAATGACTAACACCTGTTGGACAGCCATGATAGAGCAAAGACCACCGGATTCATTGTCCGTCCCACTTTCAATTTCACACACCAGGTTGAGTTTCCAGCTAAAGGCAGTGGCACTGTGGGAATGAATTGTAAACATGGTTTTAAGACTCATCCGCATGGACGCGGATTGCGTCCTACCCCCGCCTAGACGGTAATCCATCCGGGCAGGGCTGTGTGGTGCCCACCATGATGTAAGTGTTTTATCCATGCCGTTCAACACTTTTTTTAGATAATTTTAACATGTGAACCAAAAAATGAGGTAGGTCCAAAGCTTAAGTGGACCACATCAAAGGAACCTACACTGATAATGACACTCACTGTTGAAACCTTTCTAAAGGCCAACGTGATGTTTTTTTACCATACAACCTATTCATGAGGTCATGTAGACGTGGATGAAGTGCAAACACAGATATCAGCTTCATCCAAAACTTCTCGGCTCCCAAGAAGTTTTTAATGGTGGAAGTTCAATCCCCACTTTGTGGTCCACTTAAGCTTTGGACCTGCCTCATTTTTTGGTTCATACATTAAAATTATCTGAAATAAATGTTGAACGGCGTGGATAAAACACTTAAATCACGGTGGGCTCCACAGAGCCCTGCCCGGACGGATTACCGTCCGGGCGGGGGTAGGACGCAATCCGCTTCCCATCCGCATTGGGTGTAACTCGACTCCTCGACTCGAATTTGGCACTATCCGATCCGGTTCGAAGTCGCGAGTCACCCCGCCTTGCGTGAGTCAGGCCAATGCATCTCCTGACTTGGGCGACTCACGACTCGACTCAAGTCCAAACGAGTCGATCCGAGTCTCCGAGTCAAAAAAACCATAGGTATGAGTACTTCAAAAATATGGCTGGAAAGTGGAATCCACGAAACCACAGCGTAGAAAGACTCGAACCCACGACTGAAAAAAAATCGAAATGGCGGAACGGAAAATGTCAAACCGTGTTGACTTTTTATGTTATTTCTAATAATGACATGAATGTCCTCCAATCTCTATCTCTTTTTCCATTCCACCTTCTATAATTACATCCAACCAGTTGGACCATAAATTTCCGTCCATCAAGTAGATAACTTTCAACATGTCATGT
>JAJHSJ010000002.1:39219898-39278589 GCA_021015155.1 Magnolia officinalis | reverse complement strand
GACGTCCCTTCTACTCTCCATCAACGGGTAAATATATCTTGGATAACATGGTAATCTCTGTCCTGGCTGGAATCCGAGTTTATCATTCCAAGCGACTATGGTACACAAGAACTAGACGTCCTGGTCATCGACCTCTAGCATTCAGAAGAAGACATTTATTGCCATAGTTTGAGATCAAGACCGTGAATAAAATTGCCAATCCATCGCCGATAAGTGTCGAGTATGTCTTCTCACTGGCAGAGCAACAAAGCTTCATGTACCATGCAAAGAATCACTTCTGGACCAATGGTAGTAGGATAAACCTAGAACAAAAGGAAGTGAGGACTGGGATACAAGCCTGCTCTTAAAGAGAAATGGTGGAAGAGGAAGTTCTGATGCATGTCAATTAACTCTGTCAGACCTGGGTCTTTCTTGCAATGAGAAAACATCAGAAGGATTGGTTGCACTATATAAAGGCCTTCCTTTATGCCTTAGTGAGGCTTTGTGGCCTCATATTCGGTGGGAAATAATCCTAGGGCCAGTGGGGAGGGAACCATCTACATTAGAAGAAGAAGAAGTATCAGACCAAGAGCAAGACCAAATGTAACACCTCTAACGTCATCAAGATGCCTTGATACCTATCATCACAACCACTTTAGCAATCAACAAGGGGAAACACCCTGCCTGTCTCAGCTTCAATCAATCGAGGGGACAACCTCCCCACTCTAGAAATTATCTAGGGGCACACCCTGCCTTCTCAGCAGCTCGATCAATAAGCGAACAACCTCCCCACTTTAGTAATCAACCAGGGGCACACCCTACCCATCTCAGCATCAATCAATCAAGGGGACAACCTCCCCGCTTCATTAACCAACCAGGGGCACACCCACACCACTTACACCATTAGCTACACCAGTGTTATCTAACGACAACCAGGGGTAGAAACCCCCATCGTCCAATCATAGGCACGACAATCTAATCTATTGGACCAAGAAGGGAAACTGTCCAGCCCTGAATTGGTCTGATGTTCAAATCCAAAGCAATACCAGATGGAGGAGTCGAAAGAGCTCTAAATGCATGGTAAGTGATTCGGGAAGCAATGAGTGTAGCTCAGATCCTGAACCTGACCTAAGAAAAAATTGAAAATGTGGCTAAACCGTTAATTTAAGTGCGAAATTATGCCCAAGTGTCCTATAGGGGGTGAATAGGACTTTAAATATATATATATATATATATATATATATATTATATATATATTATATATATATATATATATATATGCCTATTGAAAACTTAAATTGCCTAACTTAAACTATTTAACAATCAAGGCAATTTAACTCTACGGCTTCCAAGCCAATAGAGGGTCTAATCATATAGACTATGAAAGATATGCAAATAAGCAACTAGTTTTAGAGATAGTGTATATGAGTGTGTGTGGGATGTTATTGCTATCAATCATAAACATTCATCTAATGATGCATTATAATTAAGCATTTAACTACATAAGCATAATCAAATAAATGCGCAAAGACAATCCCAAACACGATCATATATAGTGGTTCGGCTACTTGCCTACTCCACTCCCAATAGATGCACTCAGCCCATGAGTGTACCGGATTTCACTATCTAATGGTTTTAAATCAAGTTAACTAAAAACCTTTACAACCTACACAAGGTTAAACTAAGGAGCAGACATAGGGCAACCTTAGGTGCCTACTGTAACGTCCTGGATTTTCATTTTTTGGATTTCTAAAAAATACTTGAATTTTTTAAAATGTAATTAACTTATATTATCACTTATGGACCATTAACACTCAATGTTAGTTTATACATGGGTGGTACCAGTAAAGAACCACACAAGTCCGATTAATCAACCGTAGGAAGCCAACGAATCCGCCCGATCACTTAAACACCGAATTTAGCCACATGATTTACTCATACAGAGCTTAAATCTAACCGACCTACCACTGATTAATCAAGACAATTTTAACTAAATTAAAAGATCTACTTGAAGCCAAGTTAGATAGGGCCCAGATCTTGACTAATAGACCAGATCAACCCTGTTACTGTTTTAGCCTAAAACTGATGATTTAGAGTAATCATGACCAAATCTCCACTTTCACTAGTTATAAATAGGCCACAATATGAACATAGTTAATCCAAACTTAATTATTGCCCATGAGAAATCTAACTACCAAATTCATTCCAGAAATGCCCCGATTTTCCAAACAAGCTCTAGACCGCTCGTTAGTGGGCCACTAATTCCAAAACTATAGAATAATGTCCGTCTTACTGGGCTTGGCGTCCATCACGGGAGTCGGACCTGGGTACTGGCCATAACTGCTCAACTTGAGCCAAAGGACGAGTGCATGGAAAGTGTAAATACCCTAAAGGAAGAAGTTGAAACTTAAGTGAATTGGTTTGTCCACTCTTATGCAAAGTTGAGGATTTCGGACCGTTGGTTTACGACCAAAATTCACACGTGAAGTAAGGATATTTTTCTGCTCATATTCATATAGTCATGGCCCCAATCGACCATCGGCGACCGTTGAATAGACTTCTCATCATATCTGTCGATCGGCGTATCCAAATGGCGGGCCGAACATGTCCATACGTAGATCATCATTAGGGCTAATTATCCTACGGTGTATATTAATATGTACACCCCATAGTGGGCCTTAGAGGTTAGAAAGACCCTCCCATAGGGCTAGTATAGTAAAAACCTAGCCCTTGGGGCCATTTACACCAAATATGGCCCTATATAAGGGCTTCTTTTGGGCACCCCTCTCCCCATATGAATTTGCCCTAGAGAAGGAAAGAGAGAAGAGAGAAAAGGGAGAAAGAAAAAGGAAGAAGAGAGGAAGGGAGAGTGAAGAAGGGAGAGAAAGTGGGCCATAGTTGAAGGTGGGGCCTAAGAGAAGTCGATCCTTACACATCTCCTTCCTTCTTCCTTAAAAGATCCCACACCCACCACTCTAAAATTTGAATTCCAACCGATTAGAGAGGTATGCACCCATCTTTTTGAGATCCTTTGTGTTGAGCTAGATGTTGCATGTAATCCTAACATGCAAAGTTCCTTTGACTCAGCATCTCTACGTATCCATCGCGAGCTTGGCAACCCTAGATCGTTTCCTAGAGCTCTCAACGATTCATAGGTGCGGACTATTATTCTTAGGTGGCCTAGCACCAATTTTACTATGAATCTAATGATTTTGAATGTTTGGATGATGTATTTGGATGATCTAGAGAAAACCTAGGTAAGACTTTACATTTTTGACCCTCCTAAATTACATGGAATGATTATGGTATGTTGTAGTTCATCAACATGATTAGGTACGAATTTGGTGAGTGCATGCTTATTTCCTACTTGATTCTTATGCAATGTTCCTTGTAGCACATATGATATATTAACCCTTGTGTATTTTTGTGTTATGAATTATATGTAATGCTTGGCCTCCTCATTAACCCACACCACACACATGCACATTTATTTCTTAATATTGTTAGTAGTTGTAATTATAGAGAAATCTGAAATTATGTTAGAAGTGTGAATGCATGACATTTCTCGTATTAGTTGATGAATTCTGAATTGTTGAAGCATTATTGGACATCACTAAACCCCTGGGTTGGTCAGGAAACTGAGGTGAGAGAATGTGATCCCGCTGGTAGGGACCATCCTGCGGCTAAACCAGTGGGTTTCGGGCGGATGCGAATGGGCGACGATAGTTGGACTATGTGGTTCGCTTGTACCCGAAGTCGTCCATCACGTACTCGCCTGGACTCGTACGGTCTAGCCCAAGTACTGACCAACTATGAGTATTAACCATGTCTGCTCATGCCTGAAAGAACCTGGAACACCCTTCGCCCACTGAAGCCCATTGATAACCATTTGAAACTGATCCACCGTCTCGAGAGCCAGGCATGGTGGAATCGACACTGTGTCTGAGCTGTCGGCCTACGCTGGGGTGACGAGCCTCCCCGTAGTAACCGCGAGCGATCCCTTTCCCAGCACTCCCCATATGCTTGAAATCGGGGATGGGGAATTTGATGGGATAAAGGATTGCGAGGTCTTGGCCTTGCGCGTTGAGAGGCCTAGGCCTTGCAACTAGTTAAGGGCATTGATATCGTGGGGTGTACTAGTTTCTCAAATCTACTGGAAGAACAGAATTAACTAAATAACTGGGTTAACATTATTCATGCATTGCATTAGCTAGGATTTAGCGACTTGGCAGTTGAGGTCGCAATGAAGGAGTGTTGGTCATGTGCGATCGTTAGACGAAGTCGCTCGAGGGAGTATTGTGGCAAGGGCATGCATCATATCATTCATCATGCACTTGCATTAATAAGATTAGTTAGGTGTTTATGAATGTTTGCCTTTTATTAAATTCATAATGTAATTGATGTTTGTCAAAACTTAAGACTAATAACACCCACTGAGTTGATCACTCACTCCCACCCTGGGACGGTGTTTTAAAACACCAACCAGACTCTCCCGTATATGAAGGTGACACAGAGTACGAGGAACCTGGTGATGTGAGTCTTGATGAGGTGGACGAGCTGTCGTACTTCCAGCTAATGGGAGGTCCTCCATCGGCTTAGTAGACGAATTTGGATCGCTGAGTAGTAGATTCAGCGCACTATTCTTTTTGACTTGTCATTCTTTTGTGATTTTGTTGGGCAACGCCTTGTGTAACCCATTTATATTCTTTTGGACTTGTATATATTTGACTTCTTTCATTTCAGTAGACTAGTGGTGATTGTGTTCCATGTTCCAAGTAATTCCATGCTGCGCATTTAAACCTGATTAAACACGATTTAGTAAAAAAATCAATTATAAGTGATACTCGGGAACTTGAGAGTCGAGTGTATGCACGACCCCCAATTTTCAGGGCGTTACACCTACACAAGGCAATTTTATGCCTAGACAAGGACACTTCTAGGAGCCTACACAAGGCAACCTATATGTGTATACAAGGTAGTAGGCCCTACATAAGGACACAACAAGTATTCTCCTGTCGGAGGCCTACGAAAGGTCTTAGTGAGTTTGACAACCCAAACTCTGAATCCCAATCCTACGCAAGGAAAGGGCTTCAGATGCAATGGACTAAAACTTACTTATAAGCGAATGAGCCCCATTTCAACACATGTTGTTGAAGATCTTCCTAGTGGAGAAGAGTCTTCAACTCCCTTGAACCGTAACCGCTTGTAGATGCTCCAATAGAGGTATTAAGGTTATTGGGTTTAGGGTTTGGCTGATCTATTCTAGTTAATGATATGCATTTAAGATCTAGAGAAGATTCCCATGAGCAAAGCCTTTAAGGATCGCATCACAATGCATGATTTACCATTATGGAGTGCTACTGGATGATCAATGAAGGTCGGAGTTCATTCTTCAATACAAACTATGAATATACCAATAAATGCCTTTAAGCCTTGTATTGAATGATAAAGTCCTATGAAAAAGAGGACTTAAGAGTAAGGATAATAACTCAAGTAATTCTCTCTCAAAGTTTTCTTCAATACTCGCTCAAAAATTCAAAAAGCAACCTGAGTGTTTATATAGATTCAAATCCCAATGATAAAAAAAGTTGGGCAGAAATATGTTGTTGTCGATGCCATCAAAGTT
Organism: Magnolia officinalis; assembly: GCA_021015155.1. Classification (NCBI taxonomy): domain Eukaryota; kingdom Viridiplantae; phylum Streptophyta; class Magnoliopsida; order Magnoliales; family Magnoliaceae; genus Magnolia; species Magnolia officinalis. The sequence goes on along the minus strand of JAJHSJ010000002.1, from coordinate 39,272,984 downwards.
TCCTTCGATGTCATCGAACCTTCTTCGATTACATCGACTCTCTACACTAAGGTTTTCAAATAAGTGCAAGACAGATTCTGTCTGATGTCATCGAAGGGCCTTTCGATGTCATCGAGAGATGGCTCAATGCCATCAAGATTTTCCTTTGAAAATATCACTAGGTTGCTCGTCATATGGAGCATTTTTTATGCTATTAAGATTTGAATCTCGATGTCATCGAAAGCATTTCGAATGCATCAAGAATAAATAGATTTTCCTATGAAAGTACTCTAGACAGTTGGTTCATATTTTGATGCCATCGAACAATCTTTCGATGTCATCGAAATTTGAATTTCGTTGCCATCGAATGACTTTTAAGCCATCGAAAATATATGATTTTCCTTATAAGCTTGCTAGACAAATTGGTTCTCTTTTCGATGTTATCGAACTGTGTTCGATGCCATTAACTAACTTACTTCAATGCCATCGAAAGTGGTTTGAATGCATCGAGTATACTATAGAGTATTTCAAAGCTTGCTGGAGATATCAGGCCTTATATCAATATCATCTAAATGCATTTGATGCCATCGAAACTTGCATCGAACCGCCTTTGATTCCATTGAATATATCCATGTTTTTCACAGTTGGTTGCTGGACTTGTAAGGCTCTGTTTCGATGCCATCGAATAGGTGTTCGATGTCATTGAAGTTGTCTCAATTGCACTTCGATTACAATTGACAAACACAGAATTTCCTATTTTGCTTCTATCTCCATAGACTTTAATGAACTCTAATCTAATCTTACTAAGGGTTTAACAAAGATGATTTTGGGCAAGTTATATGTATTCTAAGTGGGACTTTTACTTTATAGGGTTGGTTTGGAAAGTGAGACTTAATAGACATGTAAAGTGCACTCAAATTCTTCAACTTGATAAGTCTTGGTCTTGTAGACTTCATATGGGGATCACTTGACACTAGGACTCAACATTCACATATATTGACAAACAAGGAAACTTTCAATCTCCCCCTTTGTTAATTACGTGACAAAACACCTAACAAACCCTAGGCAGTAAATACAACTCAAGTTTTTACAGAATTTCATTGTTACAAGTCGACTATAGACATATACAAATAAAGTTCTTGATGCTTGAGTTGCTAACTTAAGTTGTTACTCCCCATAACTTCCTGCATCACCATTAATCCACAAAAATTCACACCTAATGGTGGGAGTACAGTTCTCCCCCTTTTTGTCAGTCATTGGAAACTGGTTAGTAATATAAACAATATGCCAACACAACTGAAGTTGGAGAATCAATCACAATTATGCATAGTCGAAGATAGATTAAACAATCACATAATTTAAAACAATAGAATTAAGGACAAGAATTATGTGAGAAACAACAAAGCATGCCATGTATATATGTGTATCAAATGAACTGCCCAAAAATGGCATGAATGTCCACCAAATATCCAAAAATCAACATCCAAAAGACCATAAGACCAAGTAGGGCACAAATATCCCCCAAATAAACACAAACAACAGACATATGATCACTGATATATAAAAGAAGCTCGATTAGATCGGCTAGGGCAACAAAAAGATAATTAGTGCCTTAAGCCTAAGACCCTGACTGTGCATTGCTAAACTAGATCATTAGACGGAAGGACCATCCTCCCAAGGAGCTGTATCATCTCATCGGCACATGAGCGCTACAAGGATGTCCTGAGTGGCCCGCTCCACTCTCACAATGGCGCACTGCATAGTCTTGGAGGCATCTCCAGCCACGTAAGTTGCTCTCCATGATTGTCGAGTCTCAGCAGGATGGACTCACGATGATCACAAGACTGCACGTGTTGTTTGTTGCGCGTGTCGTGAGTACACAGGAGCTCACAAGCTGGGTGAGGATCATCCTCCGTAGGGTAATTTGTCTCTACCGACTCTTTCTCTACAGCTTCCATCTCAGCTTCGTCCGCCTTAGTCCATGAATATCACCATCATGAGGAGCATACGCCGAAGTGGATGCGGTCTTATCGAAATCCATCCTCTTGATGTTTAACTTGGTGAATTTAGGAGGAAGTCTAGGATAATCAATATTAAGCAGCAAGCCCACTTCCCGAGATAAGAGACATACAATGTGTGGAAAGGGAATGATGATGTCTCGTGTACCCTGGATAGCACACGCGAGCTGATCTAAGGTGTTAGGAACTAAGCATGATGACTCCTAACCATGTGTTCTGAAAAAAAAATCGTTGAAAAACTAGTTAAAAAATGTATATAAAAAGGGCTACGTATTGAAAAAAAAAATGGGAGAAGTGAAAATTGTCCATGGAAAAACTGTATAGAAAAAAAAAATTGATGTATGGACAATAAAAAAAAATAAGGAAGAAATGATAGTGTGAAACTGTGGACGAATTTTTTATTTTTTGTTTTTAATGGTAAATTCTGAAGGAAGGGTTTGATTCATAAGCTTTGGTTTTTCTGTCCGCTTTTGGTGATTGTGAGTTTTCATTACTATAGAAATTGAATTTTTAATATGTGTTAAGTTAGATTTCACCATGCACAATGAAACTCAATGTTTTAGATATTCACTTGAATAACTAATGATTCGAACCTAATTTGGTTATTTCCTAAGTACTAGTGTCTAGGTTGTTAATAATTTCAAAGTTTGTGTGCCTTAAAACTCTACTATTTGGATTGCCTTAAGGATTACTGAAATTTACAGAATTAACTCTTTTGAAAAGAATTTGATTGGGAATTTGAAAATCTTTCACATGTTTTGCTTGGGACTAGCAAAATTCTAGTTGGGTTGTGTATTAAGACTTAAATATTGCATATTTATCCTCTCACATGCATTAGTTTCCCATGCATTTAAGCATTTAATCGATCTAATTAGATATGTTTCTACATGCGAGGTGATTTTAGAATTAAAGCTAAATGTATGCGAAAAGTGGTGATTTAAAGCCTAAAAGAATAGATATTGAAGAATGAAAGAATGGAGCATGAGAATGAAGATTTGAAGGGTTAAAGATCCAAGGAAACAAAGAATCAGAGCAAAGAGTTGAAGATCGAATGCATTGAAGGAGAATTGAAGGAAATCGGCACTTGTTGATCCCATCGATAGGAGCGCCAATCTCATCGATAGGCTGTAAGACCAGTATCTTAGTCCGAACCGTTCCGTAGGCTTCCGCGGTCTTTTCGGTCGAATTTCAGCAATCCTCGACCCCTATCCGACGTTTGCGCGCGATCCTAAGCCGGGTCCTGCATATCGAAGTTGGCTCAAACCAAAACTTGTATCATAGCAACCACGCCATCGCTACGGTTCCAACGCCGCGACTCGCGCACAGAACCGATACCCAGGCTAGAAGATTTGGGCCCACTTCAATTTGAAGAAAACGCCGCGCGTTGCAAATTTTGAGGGAATCTCTACAACATGTCCCATCAATCAAGTATACATCACACATCAAGTCAAGTATAAGCAACCCATACCATATCCTTACCTCTCTCTTACACAAGCTACCCAAAGTCAACTCTCTCTCTCTCTCCCCCCATCCCTTTCTTACAACACCATCACCCATCACCCATCACTCCATCACCTTTTCACCCATCACTTCTCTCTCTCTCTCTCTCTCTCTCTCTCTCTCTCTCTCTCTCATTCCCTCTCTTCATTCCCAAGCAACACACCATCACACGTCCAAGCCCTCTCTTCCCCAAAGCCAAGTGTGGCCCACTTTCTCACTCTCTCATCTCACATCTTAACCATTCATCCATCATCTACCTCCATCAAACTTGAAGGCAAGGAGCTAAGGAGGCTAGGGGAGCAAGAAGAAGGAAGATAGGTGGGTGATCCACCATTAAATTCTTATTTTTAGGGCTCACTTGTTGGTGGGACCCATTTTGATGTATGAGTTGTATCATGTGGGGCCCATAGTGGCGGGGCCCCTCTATCACCGTCGCTCTCTCTCTCTTTGTATGGTGATGATGATGAAGAGGTGTGTGGCCCATCTGGTGTGTGTGTCCCACTATGAAGCATATATTTCATGTGGGACCCATCTGATGGATGTAATGACTCTACATCGTCCAACCGTTACCGGGCCTGGACGGAAGGAAAATGCAAATTTCAAATTGATCTAGGTTAAGTGGGCCATGTTTATGCGGGACCCACCTTGATTAGAATGGTGGGCCACGTCCATGTGGGACCCACCATAATGCATGTGTTTATCCATGCCGTCCAGCGTCCCTGGACGCTGGACAGGTGTGGCTAACATGGAGTATGTGGACTGACATAGGTGTGTACTTCCAAGCTAATAAAAAAAAGAGAGCTTTTGGAATAGGCTACCCATGTAGGCTCCACCTTGATGTATGGGGCTGATCCACGCCATCCATTCTGTTCTCCAGTTCATTTTAGGCGTTGAGCCAAAAAATGAAGCTGATCCCATTTTCTGGCGGGCTATACCATAGGAAATAGCGGTATTACCATTGAAACCCACCTTGATTCTTCTATTCGCCAAAAACATGTCTCATATTGGTCTCATTTGGTCAATCATGGGCCATAGAACCAATGGCCGGGTTAGATTTTTCAGATGCGGGCCCCACATGGAAAAAACTATGAAATTTCTGATTTCAAAAAAAAAAAAAAACATTAGTCAGCAGCACCTGCTGCTGCCACTGACACTCCAGAGACGCAATGGCGTCCTAGGGGCAGACAGGCAGGGACCACGGGTCCCAGCCGTGGGCCCCACCGTGATGTATGATGTCATCCACTTCGTGCATTGGGTGGGCCCCTAGGACAGTGGCCCCCCTCCCAAAAACCAGCTGTGTGTGGTGCTCAGGTGGCCCACATCACAGGGAACAGTGAGGATTAACGTCTACCATTGGAACCCTTTCTGGGTCACAGAAGTTTTGTATCACTATGAAATTTGTTTTTCCTATTCACTCAGGTCCGTGTGACCTTACCAACAGGTTGGATTGCAAATAAGCATTATGGTGGGCCCCCACGAGGGACCCATAGCAATGTATGTGCTTTATTCACACCGTCCACTGCCGTGGACGGTGGAACCCACGGTGATGTATGTGTTTTAGTCACACCGTCCACAGCCGTGGATGGTGGACCCACCATGGTTTATGTATTTTATCCACACCGTCCACACCTAGACGGTGGGACCCACCATGATGCATGTGGACGGTGGGACCCACGATGATGCATGTGTTGCATCCAATCTGTCTAATCATTTTGAAAGCCTGTTTTAGGGCTTGAGACTAAAAATAAAAATAAAGGCAGATCTAGGATTAGGTGGACCACATTAAAAATCAGTGGGTTCGACCGTCCACCATTAAAATCCCTTACAGGTCATTATGACCTTATGATCAGATTGGATGGGAAATAAATGTTATCGTGGGCCTTGAAAATTTTAATGGTGGAAATCGTTGTCACCACTTATAATTTGGGTGTGACCCATTTGATATACCTAGAGGGCCCATTTGTGTGGTCGTTTGTTGAGGCCCACCTTGATGTTTATAAGGCCCATTTGAGGAGGCCCACCTGGATGTATTTGTGGACCGTTGTTGAGGCCCACCTTGATATATATACAAGGCCCAATAGGACGTATATGAGGCCCATTGTAGTGTGATTCCATCATGGTATATGTGTTGACCTTTATAGCAGGCTATGCCTTGAGAGCAATGATGGTTTGATGTCCACATTGTGAGGATGATGTTGGTTAAATGTCCGCATTGTCACTCTCCCTAGGGCCCATTAATAGGCCCATACTTGTAGTGTGTAGGCCGTCTAGGCCCATCTTCGCTATGTACAGAGCCCATTACTGTATAACATGATTCATGATCATACGCATCATATGTATGCTTGATATGAGGAGTGATTGATCATAGCATATGCCTTCGGCCAGATTGTTTATGGACTCCCTGACAGGCGAAGTTGCCCTACCTGAGCGCATGGTATGCGCAGGATTGTTGCATGACTGGTAGTGTGATTCATGCACTTGCATTGTGTGATTATGATTATTGTATGCCCTAGCGACATCGGGGCCATAGCCTCCACAGACACATCGTGGGTGGCTGGATGTCCTTAGGTGAAAATATTGTTTCTAGCATCGGGGCGTCATAGATGTCCTTAGGTGAAAATTCCTAAACCCGATGGTACCAGAGTATGACTCCAACGTCGAGACCGAGTGGATATAAGAGCGCACGAGAGCCGAATATCAGGAGGCCGCGTCTCCCACTGTGTCGTGGTCGGTTGGAAAGGGGTGTGGCCTTACTCGCCCGAGGGTAAGGGGCAATACTAAGCTGAGTTTGACCAGCTCGTTAATAGGTTCGCTATTGACGTGCCGGATAGGTATTGGCAGACTATTGGCCAGGCGGATAGTGAGGTTTCTTACGCTCACTTAGACTGTGCGGCTGGGAGAGTGGTAGTGCCATTTGGAGTGTACTGAACCCCGATGATTATCCTGATGAGAATTGTACTGATATATGATGAGGATTGACATGCTTGAGCTACATCTTGCATCGCATGGTCTTGACATGACCGATAGCATTCATATCTTTCACCGCATAGCCTTGGTACGGCTGATTGTATTCATGTATTCATCAGCATGTTTCCGCATTACTCTAACCTTACATTCTGAGCACGCTCATATTACACACACACTTACACCACCCTTAAGCTTTCTATAAGCTTATACACGATTGATGCGTGCAGGTGATGCAAGGACTCAGTCGTAGCATAGTAGCAGCAGGAGCGTGCGGTCGAGCTTTTGGAGTTTCCGTTACTTGCATTATCTTGTATTTCCCTTCATTCGCACTGTACTCAAAGTTTTTTATCATAGTGGATTTTGTGATGGTGTTCTTGTGGTTATTGTTCGTGGGTTATGCTTATGGTTATGCTCATTACAAATCAAATTGATGATTAGAAATCCTCCTTGTAGCATCCCAGGATCGGGACCTGGTATATGGGTGCCGGGAGCCGAGAATGGGGTACTACGGAGGCTGTCGACGCCGGATTCGGCGATCGAGAATTTTGTGATCCCGGTTTTCGAGTTCGGGGTGTGACCTAGGCCATTAATAGGACTTGATGCCATCGAGCCACATGTCGAGAAATTTTAAAATTTTAAAATTAGTTGTTGGGCAGTTCCTTCAATCTCATCGAAGACACTTCTATCCCATTGAGAAATTATGAATTTTGAAAGTTCATTTTTGGACACTCTTCGATGCCATCAAGTGTATCTTTGATCATATTGACAGTCTTTGATAGGTCTCAATCCTATCAAAGTACCTATTAAAGAAGGTGGTGATTGCGTAAATGTGTAAAATTTATGTGGTGTGAAAGTTGGGTTGCTAAAAATATAAATAATGATATCTAAAACTTCCTTAAGCATCATTTGAGGGTTTAGAAGGGAGAGATTGTGGAGATGAAGCTCTTCCAATGCTATTCTCCTATCCAATTTTCAATTCTAGTTTGATGTTTTTGCTTTTTTCTTTTGTTTTATTTAAGATGTTAGCCATGCTAGGCTAATCACTTAGCTAAGTATAAGGGATGAATTAATAAATTTTGATATTTAATTCATTTTCAATTCAAGTTATCGGTTTGAATGTTAAATCGTGATTGTTTTTTTTATTGATTTCCTTGATTGAATAAGGAATTGATATGTAAGATTGATTGATCTGTTGTTAACTCTGAGTACAATATATACTTTGGATGCTTGTGATTGGATTTATACATTTATCTTCCAATTAAAATGGATTGAAATCTAGTTCCAGTTGATTTATCGACTTGATAAGATGGATTAAATTCAAAATTTGTCAAGTGGGGATTCCTGGATCCTTAGTTATTTCTAATTATTATTTAAATCTATTTTTCTTACGCTGGATTAAAATCCCAAACCACTTGATTAGTTCTAATTGTGTGCTCAACCCAATTCCCTGTGGATCGACCTCAGTCTTACTAAGTTATTACTACTGCATAATCTTACACTTGAGATTATTCAACACTTATGCCCCGATACATCGGTCCTTTTGAGATTTTGGATAAAGTTGGAGTCGTAGTGTATCGCCTCACATTGTTGCCAAACTTAGCAAATGTAAACAATGTCTTCCACATCTCCATGCTCAAGAAGTATGTTCCGAACTCATCTCACGTCATTCGGTGGGAGCAGATCAAATTGAGGGAGGACGCCCCCTATGTCGAGGAGTCGGTCCGCATTTTGGATCATAATGAACAAATTTGATTAAAACTTAAACAATCCTTTTGATTAAGGTTTTATGGTCGTGGCACAGAGAGAAAGAAGCGGTCTAGGAGCGAGGAACAAAGATATAGGAAAGGTATCCTCACCTATTAGTGATGTTACTCAAGTAATCTTAGAGGATGAGATTTTCTTTTCGGGGAGTAGATTGTAATACCCTGACCCTCTAATACTTGAGACTTGGATGTCCTCGAGCATTACCCTAGAATTTTTTTTTATATTAGTAAAGTGCACGTTCACACTTTCTCTCACGTGTTCAAAAAAGGAAAACTTAGAGAACTTGTGAGTAAAACTTGAATCCAAAAATCCAGACCTTAATAATACCTCCCATGCGAACCTTCCTTGCTAAAATAACTTATAGAAATCATGAACTAAGCCTTAGGCACAAGACAAGGAAGTACTATGTCAATTTGACAGACAACAGTCGTCGGTTCGACCGATTGGTCGTGTAAGTCACTAAAATCTCACACGATTTAGTGGAAAGCTTGAGGTATAAAAGCCCTTTTCCTCTCATTTAGGTATCCTGCCAAAACCTAAGAATTTTAAGAGAGAAAGAAAAGAAAAGGGAGGATAAGAAAGAAAGGGAGGAAAGAGGTTTGTCAATTCAGGCCACCCTTATCTAAGATCGGGTGTGAGAGTTGCCCCGGAGTCTTCCCCGGCCGAAAAACTTCAGTTGGGGCCGGAACCACCTTCCTTCACTAGGTAAGAAGCCCTCTAGCCTTGTTCAGGTGTCTTTCTCTAATTTCCTAGTATTGTGAAGCTATTAGGGTTGGAAATCATTTGTATCCCTCCGAATCGTGGGAATCTTAACATTAGGGTTTGCATATGTAGGGTTTTGAGTCTCGATTGTTGGTTGAAGCGATCCATTCTCTTGCGAGAGCCACTTTGGAGGGTGCTCGGTAAGGCTTTGGGTTTGCGCATCGGTCTCGGGCCCCCATTTGCCGAATCAAGTCAAGAATTGATCTATTTAGGATAGATAAGCCTGTAATCCCTTGTTTAATGTTTAATTAGTTTCAAATCTAAGTCATTAATGGTAAGTCCATACTATAACTTAGGTTTGGACCTTTTCCCCTAATTTCTTACACATAAGTCGCGCTTGAGTTGATGAATTTTGACTCCAAGATGAAGATCTACTCTTCAAGCTTGTCAATGACATTTTTTAATCCTGCAATAGCTTCAACATTAAATAATCATGATGATTAACTTGTGAATCACGCAGTAATTCGTGTGATGTATATTATCTATGCTAATTTTGAGATTTGTTGAAAGAGCTCTTACCCTTACAACTCTTTGTAGAAACTGTAACGCCCTGAAAATCGGGGGTCGAGCAGGAGCCCAACTCCCGAGTTCCATCACATCACTTATGCAACATAGATAATGATGATTAAATGTTGTCCATATTAGTGCATTAAACATGAGTGGGATTATATCAAAACAACATATCATACTTCAGAGACAATTAAATTACGTAAGCGGAAGACAGTGATAGATGTATAAAGCATATAAGTGGATTTTGAGTCCCCAGAGTATGAACATGTCATCAGGTCAAATAATTACATGTAAAATTCCAAATATACAAAATGTCTAATGTCATTTAGTCAGCATCCTAGTAATCCCCGTCGATCAGAACATGGTCTACATAGACCTACCTGATAGTGCATATAGGAGAACTCATCATCGTAAAAGTCCGGCTCCGCTTCGTAAGCATCGCCATCATCTGCAACTATAACAGGGTCTGGTTAGTGTTTAAAGCACTGTCCCAGGACGTGGGAGTGAGTGATCAACTTAGTGGAGCTATAAAGCAAAGGTTAACATGTTATCAATTCAGTCAAGCAATAATGATAAAGCAGTACAACACTCATGTCTTAAATACTCTTGTTAATGCAAGGATGATATACGATAATGATGTATGCCCTCACCTGCACTCCCTCTACGACATCATCTCATGATCGTGGCATGCAATACTCACGCTGTGCTCAACTCTAACGCCAAAGGCATATGCAATGCGGTGCATGTGTGTGATTAGCCAAGTTCTTAATTAGTCTTATTTATACAGCAGGTTGGGAAGCTAAGGTACCTCCCTTATATCATTTCCTAAACAATGATCCATCTAGGGTCGTCAATCCTATCTAATCTCATACGATAGCAGTTCTAGGTCACTACGAAGAGACTCGTCATCATCAGCACAGCCTAGCTTATACTCGAAGCAAATACAAAAAGGCTCGTCGCCTTAGCGTAGTCCTAGTGTATACTCGAGGTCAATACAGGCTCGTCACCTGATCGTAGGCCGACAGCTCAAATACAGTGTCTCATACCACCGTATTCGGTTCAGGAATTTAAGTTGCTCACTGGACACTACGGGGAGGCTCGTCGCCCCAATGTAGGCTGACAGCTTGAACATGGTGTCCCATAGCACCATGCCCGGCTCATGAGTATTAGCGGATCGTAGTACCAAGGTTAAACGGGCTTTTCACTAGTAAGTTGGTACCTTAGTTTCAAACAGTAGTATCCATACATGGAGAACATACATTGGGCCAATCGGGTTACTTGACAAGCTCGACTGGCACGAGTGCACATTAAATCTATCGACATGGAGCGCGTAAACACCCCGCATGGCCTAACCACTGTCGACGATCAGTGTACGACTCAGATTCATCGAACGTGTCTAATATGGCGAAACGACCTCAACCACTAATTCAGGAATCATTACCGATTGCCTGGACTACGTAGTAGTCCCAATCATATCCAAACATAATAGGCATTCATGTGTGATAGTCAAATAGCATGTGACAATCAATTCAAATATAAATCTCATTTGAGCATTTTAACAAACACATAATGCACATGTTATCATACACAAACATTTCATCCATAAAACACGTAGTAGTAAGATAGGTTACATAAAGGAAACTGTAACTATAGATAAGGTGATTGAGAATCCTATATCAACACCCTCATTAAATACATTTAAACAAGCATTTTCATATTCAGGCATTTTATCAAACCCTTAGGCTACACATATTAACATACATGTAATAAATTAGTTATAACGTATATTATAGCAAATCCTTTCACAAGGGAGTTGCTTCATGCACAACAATTATATATTCTCAATCAATAATCATGGCAAACACAAATCATAATTCCATAATCATTTAGACATTTCAACAAACACATGGAATGCATTAAAAATCAACATAGTTTACATATATGTGTAATATATGGAAAACATCGTATCTAAGCATATGTGATAACAATCAAGTCAGACATAAATCATTGCTGAAAAAACATTGAAAGCCTAAAACTATAACCTAACTTTTAGTCTGCACCTTACGCCGGTAAACGTGTAACAAACTCAATTTAACACTAAGTCCTCGCCTACGGCACAACGACAACATATAGCATGAAATAGGTTAGTTATTTCGTCACTTGCTCTATTTGGATCCGTCAAACAGATTAGGGTTAGGATTTCTTACCCAAGTACAAGGTCGGAATCGTTGGAATAGCGACACAGACAGACGATTCAGCACGTGGAGCGATGGGGTCGAATCCTAGGAACTCTCTCCCACTTTCTCTCTCTTTCCTTCTCTCTTTGCTCTCTTCTCTCTCTTAGGGTTTACAAATTCGTATGTGAAGGGAAAGAGAGGGTTTAAGGTGCTTATATAGGCCCAGAACTGATGGGAATGGCCCTAGGGCCATGGTATACTTAGGTTATAGCCAAAGGTTGGTTGTTTCGGTCCAACGGAGCACATGTGGAGGCCCATTTTCTACATGCGGTCCAGAGTAAGTCTCCCCGACATCAGATCTAGGTCAAGTTAAGTTTTCGGCCTGATCGGATTTGTGGATCAATCGTAGTAGACTAGTTTCAATTTAACGGTCGTCGTCACTCAATTAGGGCCACAAGTATACTGACCTGTGCTGGAAAATTTTCCTGATCAGAGGGTGTATTTGGGTCAGATTCTGACGGTCTGAAACCTTAAATTTGGTCCGCAAGTGAACGGCCCAAATCACTTAAATCTGGGTTCATTTTTCAAAGGTATTCGCGTTTCTCACACACTTTTGCTCCGGGCTCAAGTTGTGCGTTTCTGGATACTATTATGACTTGTTTTCTGAGATGGTTGTCAAGTCAGTAAGGCGGTCATAACCGTATAGTTCTGCGGTCATCGGACTTTCGACGAGCGGTCCAGGTCCAATACGGAGTTTCAAGATGCTCCCGAGAGCAACTGGGTTTAGAGATTGATCCTAGGTTTTTGGTAATGTAGCGTCACCGATTCTACTGGTTTTGGGTCTTACAGATCATATAGAAAGTGGTTCAAGCTAATCCAGTGATTAATTCATGTTAGCACTTAATTAATTTTCGTCTAATTTCTGAAGGATTTGGCCCTGAGTGATTTCTGCCTAAAATGGTACTCGGGTCTTTGTACGAATTTTTCCGAGATGTTGCAATCTACCCCCCTTAAAGAAAAATTTTGTCCTCGAAATTAGTAACTTTTTGTACTCCTCGAGTATCTGAGGGTAGTTCTTTCGGACCTCGGCTTCTGTTTCCCAAGCAGCCTCTTCCTCAATGTGGTGTGTCCACAGAACCTTCACAAGTGGAATCACCTTACTACGTAGTACCTGTTCCTTCCGATCTAGGATACACGTCGGATGTAGTACATAAGTAGCATCCTTACTCAACTGCACCTGCTCCCACTTGATAATATGGGAAGGATTAGGAACGTATTTCTTCAGCATAGATACATGAAATACGTTGTGCACGTCGACGAGTGGTGTGGGCAAAGTGAGGCGGTACACCATCACACCCAATCGGTCCAGTATCTAGAATCGGCCAATGAATCTCGGCGTGAGCTTCCCCTTCTTTCCAAACCAAAGAACTCCCTTCATGGGGAAACTTTCAAAAACACATGGTCCCCGACCTCGAACTCTAGTAGTTGTCGTCTCATATCAGCATAACTCTTCTATCTGCTATGCGCTGAAAGAAGTCGACGCCTGATAATGTCGATCTTCTCTAAGGTCGCCTGTACTAATTCTGGGCCAATCAAACTCTTCTCGCCAACCTCTGTCTAGTAATGCGGTGCTCTACACTGACGCCCATACAACACCTCATAGGGGGCCATGCCAATGCTCGCCTGGAAGCTGTTGTTATAGGCGAACTCTGTATAAGGAAAACAGTCATCCCAGTTGTCCTTGAAATTAAGCACATAAGCTCGCAGCATATCTTCTAACACTTGATTCACCCGTTCCGTCTACCCGTCAGTCTGTGGGTGGAACGCGGTACTGAACTTCAACTTCGCACCCATTGCTTCCTGAATACGAGTCTAGAAGATAGGTGTGAATCGCTTGTCTCAGTCTGACACAATCTCCATAGGAACTCTATGCAGACGCACTATCTCCTTGATGTACAGCCTGGCCAAATCGTCTGCTGAGTTCGACACTCTAATAGGGAGGAAATGGGCCAATTTTGTCAACTGGTCCACGCTCACCCAAATGGAATCATGTCCCTTTCTTGTCTTCGGTAGCCCTGAGATGAAATCCATAGAAATGAAATCTCATTTCCATTCTGCTATGGGCATGGGTTGAAGTAAACCAGGAGGTCGGCAATGCTTGGCCTTGACCTACTGGCACGTGAGACAATGGGATACAAAGTCTGCTATGTGGGCCTTCATGTTGTCTCACCAGTACGAACGCTTCATGTCTCGATACATCTTTGTACTACCAGGATGCATTACCGTCTTCGAATTGTGAGCAGCCTCGAGTACTTCTCTCCTCAAGTCATGGAGATTCGGGATGCATAAGCGGCCACGATACCGCAAACCTCCATCTAAATCAACCCTCCATTCGAAGTCTTCACTGTTGCCTTCATTTCAGCCAAGCACTCATCATCCTTCTAAGCCGCTACAATCCTATCATCAATAAGTGGTCGCACCCGAACGTTTGCGACGCTCTCGAATGGCTCCTCCACCGTGAGCTTCTGCTCAAAATCTCGCACGAACTCTAGCATATCTCACTCGGCTATCATCAGCGGAGCTGCAAATGCTATAGCCTTCTTGCGGCTCAACCCGTCTGCCATAAGGTTGGCCTTGCCCGGATGGTAGGAGACCTCGAACTTGAAGTCCTTCAAGGTTTCCATTCATCGCCACTGCCTCATATTCAGGTCCCTCTGCGTGAATATGTATCTGAGACTCTTGTGGTCGCAAAATAGCTCGAACTCCTCTTCGTAGAGGTAATGTCTCCAGAGCTTCAGTGCAAAGATGACGTCCGTTAATTCCAGATCGTGTGTAGGAAAATTTTCCTCATGTTTCCTCAACTACTGTGATACATAGGCAATCACCCTGTCCTTCTGCATAAGGATGCAACCCAAACCAACATGAGATGTGTCAGTGTATATCGTATACTTGACCCCTTGCTCTGGCAATACTAGCACAGGGGCGGACATCAACTTGTCCTTCAGCTCCTTAAAAGCTGCTTCTGCCTTCTCATCTCAGGTAAACTTGAGATCCTTCCTAGTTAGCTGAGACAACGGTCTGGCTATCTTGGAAAAATTCTTAATGAAGCGTCGATAGTAACCTGTCAGGCCAAGAAAACTCCTCACTTCAGTAACCGAACCGGGCTGCTCCCAGTCCTAGACTGCGGATACCTTTGCAAGGTCCACAGCTATGCCTTCCTTGGACACCACATGTCCAAGGAACTTGACTTCTTCCTTCCAGAAGTCGCACTTCTTGTACTGCACAAACAACTGGTTCTTTCTGAGCGTATTGAAGACTGCTTGCAGGTGCTCCTCGTGATCTTCCCGACTCGTGGAGAATATCAGGATGCCATCGATAAACACGATGACGAATCAGAATAGATATGGCCGAAACACCCTGTTCATCAGGTCCATGAACACAGCCGGTGTATTTGTGAGTCCAAATGACATCACAAGAAACTCGTAGTGCCCAAAACTGGTCCTGAAAGCCGTCTTCTGCACGTCCTCATCCCTGATGCGCAACTGGTGATACCCTGACTGTAAGTCGATCTTCGAGAAATATTGTGCCCCCTTAAACTGATCGAACAGATTATCTATCTTGGGCAAGGGATACTTGTTCTTCACCGTCGCATGGTTTAGCCTACGATAATCAATACACAATCGCGGAGATCCATCCTTCTTCTTCATAAACAACACAAGTGCTCCCCACAGAGACACGCTAGGTCGTATGAAGCCTGCATCCAATAGATCATCGATCTGTTTCCTCAATTCCTCCATCTCACATGGAGGCATGCGATAAGTCGGTAATGAAATGGGTGTCACACCAGGCATAAGGTCAATGATAAAATATATCTCGCGCTGAGGAGGTAATCCAGGAATCATCCTGAACACGTCCGAGAAATCCTGAACTACTGGCGTGTTCCCAAGTGTCGGATCATCAACGCTCTCAAGTAAGGCATCATAGTAACTAATGCGGTAATACTAACTGACCTGAACTAGGAATGTAAAGGTCGTGCCCTTAGGTCCATGGGTTGTCACCACCCTAGTGTCACAATAGATCTCTGCCTTCATCTCCATGAGCCAATCTATACTGAGGATCACGTCGTAATGACATAGCGGGGTGACCATCAGGTCAACGGCACTGTCCTACTCCCTAGGTCTATCGAACAACCCCTACATATCTTGGTAGAGTCTGAGAAAGTCTCTGTGGCAGTAAGGAGTCTTAACCCAACCATAGGACTAGTTTTCAACCCTAGTCGCTTGACTGCTGCTCATGACACGATAGAGATAATGGACCCGGTGTCCACCAATAAGAAAACTGGTGTACCTTGAATATGAGCCGTGACTTCAAAAGCCATCGGTGCTGTGACTACTGTCTCGGATGCCTCAGCTGCAAGTGAGTGCACACGAGCCTGTTGCGAACGATTCGGCTGCGGTACCATAGGTCGTTGAGGCAGCCTAAAACGAGGTGCAGGCAGAAGTCGTCGGTCATATTAGATGCTAGGAGGCTATTGTTTGGATTCTAGTGGGCCAGTTGGCCACAAAGGAATTACGTACGGCGATCCCTTTCACGTGCACTCTTAAGACTCTTCTCACTAGCATGGACTTCGCCAAGCGGTATCCCCATGAGTCGGGCTATTAAGCCAACATCAACCGTGGCCTCCCGCCTTCCCACAGGAATCTTGAATTACAAAGGCTCTAGCATTGGCTCTCGAATATGGGCATAGAAGGCTCGAATAGTGCCCACATTCGTACGAGACTTGCCCTCAAATATAATACCCCACCCGACACCCACCAGGCGGTCCATCACTAGATATTCCCCAAAGAGCCTCTCATCCATGTGTGCTTCAAAAAGGACCCTATGGCCCTCAAATCTTCCATGGGACAGATCCTCCAGTAGATCTCTCTCGAGGGGAGCATGAGGATCGAGGTTCCGCTTTGTCCTTATCTCTCGATCGATGCTTGTACCTATGGCGGCACTTTTCGGCCTCCTCGAACGAGTAAGGCGGCTAGGCCCGACTTCATCCGTAGAAGTCATCTTCTTTCCCACGAGAGAAAAAAGCATGGAAATGGAGAAAATAGCCGTTACAAGCTCGAAAAGAGCCATTGGAGTGAAATAAGGTGGAGGGATAGGATGAGTTGTTGGACTTTGAGATTTTTGAGACAAAAAGGAGTGTTTGTGTACTCAAATGAGAGGGATTAAGGAGATAGGTAGTTATGGAAGATGGATTGGAGAGAATAGTGGAGGTGGTGCAAGAAAAGGGAAGAAGAGTAGATTGGAGGGGTGATTTGAGAGGGGAAAGGGATTTATAGAGGAAAAGGAAAGCTTGGAGATATGTAAGAGGGGAGAGGGGAGTAAACCGGAGGGATATAGGGGTCTCCACGTGATTCCGTGGGCCCCACAACGTCCCATAAGTCCCGGCCCACCAGGCCCAGACCTGGCGATCGGCGAGGCCTCGCCGATCCGGGGATGCCATCGTCGTCCCTGGACACCCCAACGAGGGCTCGCCCCAGGGGCGATGCCATCCCCTCCGGGGTGCTGGAAATGTGCGGGGTTTACTCCCCCCCCCCCCCGATTTGCACTATTTGGGCCCCCAACTCTGTTTGAGTCATTTCGGATTCCATCTCGGGTATATTCGCACCTTTCCGGTTGTTTGTATGTGGAATGGGTTGAATTTTGGTCTAAACCCATCGATTGACGGTCTAGAAAAGATATGGGGTCACCACGCATGGTCACAGATGCGTACGGGCCCCGATTTCAACGGTCAGTCTCACCCGACGGCGAAACTAGAAATCCTACGACTGTTTCTACGTTTCGTCGCACCCTCCAAAGTCAAAGTACATCAGTGTGCATCGTGTGACCATAACCCAGGTACAGTTTAATCAAAATCATACTCTAATACCAACTTGTAATGCCCTGAAAATCAGGGGTCAAGCAGGAGCCCAACTCCCCAGTTCCGACACATCACTTATGCAACATAGATAATGATGATTAAATGTTGTCCGTATTAGTGCATTAAACATGAGTGAGATTATACCAAAACAGCATATCATACTCCAGAAACAATTAAATTACGCAAATGGAAGACTGTGATAGATGTATAAAGCATATAAGTGGATTTTGAGTCCCCAGAGTATGAACATGTCACCAGGTCAAATAATTACATGTAAAATTCTAAAATATACAAAATGTGTAATGTCATCTAGTCAGCATCCCAATAATCCCGTCGATCAGAACATGGTCTACATAGACCCGCTTCATAGCTGCATATAGGAGAACTCCTCATCATCATAAAAGTTCGGCTCCGCTTCGTAAGCATCGCCATCATCTGCAACTACAACAGGGCCTGGTTGGTGTTTAAAGCACCGTCCTAGAACGTGGGAGTGAGTGATCAACTTAGTGGAGCTATAAAGCAAAGGTTAACATGTTATCAATTCAGTCAAGCAATAATGATAAAGCAGTACAACACTCATATCCTAAATACTCTTGTTAATGTAAGGATGATATGCGATAATGATGTATGCCCTCGCCTGCACTCCCTCTGTGACATCATCTCACGATCGCGGCATGCAACACTCCCGCTTTGCTCAACTCCAACGCCAAAGGCACATGTGATGCGGTGCATGTGCGTGATTAGCTAAGTTCTTAATTAGTCTTATTCATACAGTAGGTTGGCAAGCTAAGGTACCTCCCTTATATCATTTCTCAAACAATGATCCATCTAGGGTCATCAATCCTAGCTAATCTCATACGATAACAATTCTAAGTCACTACGGAGAGGCTCGTCACTATCAGCGCAGGCCTAGCTTATACTCGAAGTAACTAAGGAAAGGCCCGTCACCTTAACGTAGTCCTAGTGTATACTCGAGGACACTATAGGCTCGTTACCTGATCGTAGGCCGATAGCTCAAATACAGTGTCTCATACCACCGTATTCGGCTCACGAGTTTGGGTTGCTCACTGGACACTACGGGGAGGCTCGTCGCCCCAGCGTAGGTCTACAGCTTGAACACGGTGTCCCATATCACCATGCCCAGCTCATGAGTCTTAGCGGATCGTAGTACTAAGGTTAAACAGACTTTTCACTAGTAAGTTGGTACCTTAGTTTCAAGCAGTAACGTCTATATATGGTGAACATACATTGGGCCAATCGGGTTACTTGACAAGCTCGACTGGTACGAACACACATTAAATTGATCAACATGGAGCGCGTAAACACCCCGGTGGCCTAACCACTGTCGACGATCAGCGTACGACTCAGATTCATCGAACGTGTCTAATGTGGCGAAACGACCTCAACCACTAATTCGGGAATCATTACCGATTGCCTGGACTACGTAGTAGTCCCAATCATATCCAAACATAATAGGCATTCATGTGTGATAGTCAAACAACATGTGACAATCAATTCAAATATAAATCTCATTTGGGCATTTTAACAAACACATAATGCACATGTTATCATACACAAACCTTTTATCCATAAAACACGTAGTAGTAAGATAGGTTACATAAAAGAAACTGTAGCTATAGATAAGGTGATTGAGAATCCTATATCAACACCCTCATTAAATACATTTAAACAAGCATTTTCATATTTAGGCATTTTATCAAACACTTAGGCTACACATATTAACATACATGTAATAAATTAGTTATAACGTATATTATAGCAAATCCTTTCACAAGGGAGTTGCTACATGCACAACAATTATATATTCTCAATCAATAATCATAGCAAACACAAATCATAATTCCATACTCATTTAGACATTTCAACAAACACATGGAATGCATTAAAAATCAACATAGTTTACATATATGTGTAATATATGGAAAACATCGTATTTAAGCATATGTGATAGCAATCAAGTTAGACATAAATCATTGCTGACATTGAAAGCCTTGAAAACTATAACCTAAACGTTTGTAGTTTGCACCTTACGCTGGTAAACGCGTAACAAACTCAATTTAAACACTAAGTCCTCTCCTACGGCACAACGACAACATATAGCATGAAATAGGTTAGTTATTTCGTCACTTGTTCTATTTGGATCCCTCAAATAGATTAGGGTTAGGAATTCTTACCCAAGTACGGGGTTGGAATCACCGGAATAATGACACAGATAGAGCGATTCAGCACGTGAAGCGATGTGGTCGAATCCTAGGAACTCTCTCCCACTTTCTCTCTCTTTCCTTCTCTCTTTGCTCTCTTCTCTCTCTTAGGGTTTACAAATTCGTATGTGAAGGGAGAGAGAGGGTTTAAGGTGCTTATATAGGCCTAGAACTGATGGGAATGGCCCTAAGGCCATGGTATACTTAGGTTATAGCCAAAGGTTGGTTGTTTCAGTCCAACGGAGCACATCTAAAGGCCCCTTTTCTGCATGTAGTCCAGAGTAAGTCCTCTGACATCGGATCTAGGTCAAGTTAAGTTTTCGGTCTAATCGGATTTGTGGATCGACCGTAGCAGAACAGTTTCAGTTTAACGGTCGTCGTCACTCGATCAGGGCCATAAGTGTACTGACCTGTGTTGGGAAATTTTCCTGATCAAAGGGTGTATTTGGGTCCGATTCTAACGATCTGAAACCTTAAATTTGGCCCGCAAGTGAACGGCCCAAATCACTTAAATCTGGGTTCATTTTTCAGAGGTATTCGCGTTTCTCACACTGTAACGCCCTAGATTTTTGCCAACCTGGAGTTAGATGTCCTTAGGCAAGGGGTCGATCCTAATCCCTTATTAACTTCTCAAACCTCAAATCCTTTAGAAATTAAACGAGAACTAACTAAGTGCTAAACTAGATTAGCTACGAAATCCGCTTGATCCACTTTAAATACGATCTGCAAGACCCAAAACTTGTAGAATCATTGACGCTAGGTTACCCTAAAATCTAGGATCAATCTCATTACCCAGTTGCTCTCGGGAGCACATTGAAACTCCGTATCGGATTTGGACCGCACGTCGAAAGTCCGAATAATATGAAGTTATATAATTAGGACCGCCTTGCTGGGCTTGACAACCATCTCGGAAATCGAATCCAGATAGTGTCCCGGGGCTATTCGCTTGAGCACGGAGTGAAGTGTGTGAGAAAACGTGGTTTTCTTTAGAAATTAAATCTAATTTAAGTAATCTGAGACTTGTCGCTTGCGGGCCTGATATAAGCAATCGGACCCTCAGAATCTGACCCAAATACACCCTTGGATCAGGAGAAATTTCATACACATGACAGTGTACTTGTAATCCTGATCGAGTTCTGGTGACCGTTGAACTGAAACTGGTCTGCCACGTGTGATCTGGGAACCCGACTGGAAAGAAAACTTAACTCGACCTAGATCCATAGTCAGGGAGCTTCAGTTCGACCTTCGGCTCAAGGGGGGCTCCGAAAGTGCTCCGTTGAGCTGAAACAGATGCCCTTTGGACATAACCTAAGTATACCTTGGCCCTGAGCCTATTTTCAACAATTCTGGGCCTACATAAGAGGCTTAAACCCTCTCTCTCATATTCCATACGAATTTCCTAAACCTAAGGGAGAGAGAAGAAAGAAAGACAAGGAAAAAGAGAGAGAAAGTGAGTGAATGAGTGGGAGTTATTCTTGAGAATCGCTCCTGCTATTCTACGTGCCGATCCATCACTACCGTATCGCTTTTTCGGCGATTCTGATTCCATTTTCGGGTAAGAAATCCTAACCCTAATAAGTTCTAGAGATTCAACTAGTGTAAGTGATGAAATAGCTAACCTATTTCATGCCATAGGTTGCTGTTCTACCGTTGTTAAAGACTTGGTGTTTAAACTGAGTCCGTTACTCGTTTCTACGGCATAAGGTGCGGACTTTAAACGTATAGGTTATGGTTTTCACAATGCTTTCAATGTCAGTTAATGATATATTACTGACATGGATGCTATTGCACATGTACAAAGTGTTGTCCGTTTCGTTTTTCAGATATACGTTAACTATGTTGAATATACTGTATTCCTCGTATTTGTAGAAAATACCGTATACGTATGAAATTCAGATTTATGCTTGCCATGATTAATTGCTGTCTATGTATGTTAGATGCATGTGTATCAACTTCTGGGTGAACGGATTAGCCTAATACATGTTTTATTAACATACATTGTGTATGTTATTATGTGTAGTTTAAGTGTTTGTGAAAATGACTGAATGAGTATAGAATTTGCATTCGTGCTCACCATGACTAACTGTCGTGAATATATGCTTGTTACATATGTGACAACTCCTTAGTGAAAGGACTTGCCCTAAATCATGTCACGGCAAATATACGTTATATGTGATACAGTGTGTAGCCCAAGTGTTTGTGGAAATGAATGAATGAATATGAAACTTGGATTCATGCTTGCCATGACTATCCATCATGGGTGCATGCGTGTTATAAATGGGGTAACTCCCTAGTGGAAGGATTTGACATAATACCTATGCGCTCAACATACGTCATGTATGTTGATGTAAGTACTCTAAGTGTTTGCTGAAATGTCCGAATGAGTAAGTAGTTAGTAAATTGTAATGTATAAGAGTGTTGAGGTATGATTCTCAACTCCTTTAACTATGTGTATGTTTTCATCCATGTACCGTATATTACAGTATTTGTTTATCTATGTAATGCATATGTATAAATCTATGTTTATGTTGTATTCCATAAAATACAAGAACAAAGCCGTGAAGGGTGATGGGGGAGTGGTGTAACGATTCCTTGCAACAACCCCTACAGCCCTAAAACGGACAATATCGGACCTTTGATTGTATGATTTGAAATCTTGATCCATGTTGTAATTGAATGTGATTGGGGCTATTGTATAGTTCAGGCAATCGGTAACAGATCCTAGATTGGTGGATGATGCTGTTTCGCCACACAGGATGTGTTCGACGAATCCGAGTCGTACTTCGGTTGTCGACAGTGGTTAGGCCACACGGAGTGCTTACGCACTTCATGTCGATTCACTTGATGTGCGCTCGTGCTAGTCGAGTTCGTCAAGTAACCCGATTGACCCGATATATGTTCACCATGTATGGACGTTACTGCTTGAACCTAAGGTACCAAACTCACTAGTGGAATCCCGTTAACCTTGGTACCTTGATCCATTAAGACTCATGAGCCGGACATGGTGGTATGGGACACTGTAGTCAAGCTGTCGGCCTACGCTGGGGCGACGAGCCTCCCCGTAGTGACCAGTGAGCAACCCAGACTCGTGAACTGAATACGGTGGTATGGGACACTGTATTCGAGCTGTCGGCCTATACTGTTTTGGTGACGAAGCCGTGATGGGTAATGGGGGAGTGGTGTAACGATTCCGTGCAACAGCCCTGACAGCCCTAGACGTGCCCTTTGTAGTGACCTTGAGCATACACTGAACCTATGTTGAGGTGACGAGCATTTCCGTAGTAATCAGAGTATGAACTAGGCCTGTACTGATTTGGTAACAAGCCCTTTGCAGCGACCTAGAACCGCAACATCGTATGAGATTTACTAGGACTGACAACCCTAGAATGGATCATTGTTTGGTTATTGATATAAGGGAGGTACCTTAGTTTCCCAATCTTGCTGTATGAAAAGGACTAATAAGAACTTGGCAATCTTATGCATGCACCGCATTACGCGTGCGTTCAGGCGTAGCAGGTCAAGCACTGAGGTAGTGTTGTTCATGCGCGAACGTGAGATGAAGTCGCTGAGGGAGCGTAGGCGAGGGCATGCATCATACATTCATACCATTCTTGCATTAATAGGAGCACTTAGGGATGTGTGATTTACTGCTTTATCATTACTACTTGATTGAATTGATAACATGCTAACTTTTGCTTTATTGTTCCACTGAGTTGATCACTCACTCCCACGTTGTGGGACGGTCTTGTACACACCAACCAGACCCTGTTTGAGTTTCAGATGATGGCAATGCTTGCGAAGCGGAGCCGAATTTTTTTAATTTGCTCTTTTGGAACACCCTTGTATATTCATTTTGTCCATTTTTTGAGTATACATTGATATATTTAACCTGGTAACATGTTCACACTCTGGAGACTTACAACAGTTTATATATATTATATATCTATCACAGTCTTCCGCTGGTATAATTTAACTGTCTCTGGAGTATGATATGCTGTTTTGGTCTAATCCCATTCATGTCTCAATGCACTCATCATAATCATCATTATCTATATTGCATAAGTGATGCGTTGGAACTCGGGAGCTGAGCTTTGCTCGACCCCCAATTTTCAGGGTGTTACAAACACACTTCGCTCCGGGCTCAAGTTGTGCATTTCTGGATACTATTAGGACTTGTTTTCCGAGATGGTTGTCAAGTCCAGTAAGGCGGTCATAACCGTATAGTTCCGCGGTCATTGGACTTTCGACGCGCGGTCCATGTCCAATATGGAGTTTCAAGATGCTCCCGAGAGCAACTAGGTTTAGAGATTGATCCTAGGTTTTTAGGTAATGTAGCATCAGCGATTCTACTGGTTCTAGGTCTTACAGATCGTATAAAGAGCTGTTCAAGCTAATCCAGTGATTAATTCAGGTTAGCACTTAATTAATTTTCGTCTAATTTCTAAAGGATTTGGTCCTGAGTGATTTCTGCCTGAGATGATACTCGGGTCTTTGTACGGATTTTTCCGAGACGTTATAGACACACATAACATGCTTAGCCATTTTCATAGGTTAATTCATAAATGTGCACTTCTTAAAATGTTCAATCACTTAAATATAATCATTGCCTTATGAGATGCATGTGGATTTGATTTATAATATGCATTTATGTAAGTTAAGCTTGATTTATAAGGTTGTACGCATCTTTAAATTTGTACCTTGAACTATTGGGAATCTGTGGATGAATTAAATGGAATTGGTCATAGAGGTATTATCTTCATAATTTTTGTGCCCTAGTTGGCTTTATTGGGTCGAATTCATTTGTTATGTCCTTGAATGGAAATATATATATATATATATATAATATATATATATATATATATATATATATATATATATATATATTGGTGATGGTGATGGTAAGGTTTACTTGTTGGATCGAGGTTGGCCACTAGTTGTAGACGTTCTATTAAATGGATTATTTACAAATCGGATTAATAAATATTGGATTAATCATGCATACATAGCATGCATGCATTATCAGGTGGCGAGATATTGTGGTAGCATGTACCTAGAGGTATTTTCATTAGTTCCTAATCCATCATTTGGATGACTTTTTTTGTGCTAACCGTTACGAGCACTACTTAGTTTATTTTCACTGGAAGCTAGCCACTTTATTTGTGAGCTAGATACTATGACAACATTTAGTTTACTTTCGTTGGTTCATAGTCATCATTACTAGAGTTAGGCAGAATTCGACCCAAACCGGCGAATCCAACCCGATCCGAACCGAACTGAAGGCTTGGATCGGTGCAGATCAATTAGGACCTCTCAGATCCGATCGTACATCGAATCAAGTTCGGATCGTGGTCAATCCGGACCGATTCGATCCGAAATCCGATCCGAATGGATCCGATCTGGTCCTATATATAGTTTTTACATTTTTTTTTTTAAATTTTCACTACCCATCTCTCGAACCGAATGAACCCTAATCCCTCTTTCTCTACCTGAAGGAGGCGCCGCCCACCCACCCATCTCTCCTCCTTTCTCTCCTATTTCCTTTCCCTCCTCTCCTTCTTTCTCTCCCCCTTTCTCTCCTTCTTTCTCTCCCAGTTTCCCACATCTCCTTCTTTCTCTCCTCCTTCCTCTCCCTCTCTCTCCCTATCTTGATTCAGCCCAGTCCGAATCGACTGGACAAACTCAACTTGATCCGACTCGATTCGGTTTCCCAGACCGAGTCGGACTTGGTTCGGGTCAGGCCAGCAAGGATTCAGATCGAATCGAGTCAGCCCTGCTGGACTCAGTCCCGGATCGAATTGAGTTTGGGTCAGGTTCTTGAAAAATCGGATCGAGTCGAGTTGGACCCAATCTGGTCCGACTCGACTCGATGCCCACCTCTAATCATTACTATGGGAGGGTAGCCATTTATATGGCATATACCTAAAGGTATTTTTGTTGGTTACTATTCCCAAATACCGGCTGAATGTGCATCCCCAAGCTGATATGCATCCAAACATCCATACATTTAAATAAGTTAGCATGATAGATTTATTTGTGTGATATGTTTTCCTTTGGAACTATACTTGATCGATATGTGATTGTAAAATCTTAAGGGAATTTCTCACTAAATTGGCCATTTATCCTTCAATTTTCAATAGTATAGATGATGCAGGTGTAGGTCAGGGCAACGATGCTTGAAGATACTTCGGTGGGAAGCAGCAAGGAGTTGGCCGATGAGGAGCAGATTGCTAGTGTGGCTTAGCTTTCTGATCTCAACCAATAGGCAGCTAGTTCTTCTCTTTTAGACAATTTTTACACCTTTAAACATTTAGTCATTTGTGGATTGTACAGGCCTCAACAGTGGGCATTATTTTGGATTATATTTTTGGATGATAGCTCTGGTATTTCCTGTCTAATTATTTTACTTATCTTCGGTACTCTCGCTGTTTGGATGACGTTAATCTGATTTATGTGAATGACAATTTACTATGAAAGCGTGTGAATTATACTCACGTATGATATCCCGTGATGGACACTCAGGTTTCCATAAGAAGAGTATTATACTCGAGCGGTAAAAAACCAAGGCATTACAATATTAGAGCTTGATAATTATTATGGTGTATAAGCACGTACAATCATGTGTATTCGTGCAGTTAAATATGAAATTTTATTTCTAAATATAATAAAAATTTATTCAGTAAGAATATATACGTAAATGAGCACACGTGTACTCGCTCTTTTGCAAAAAATTCAAATTATTATATCACCTAAAAGGGATACTAATTCCCTTTAATCATAAGCCACGTGGATTCTTGTAACTCTTGATATGGCTCAATCAAAATTGCCATGTTCACATGTGATGATGCATTTGCCTGTTCACTTTAGCCCGCATCCGACAAACCCACATGATACTTTTTCATTAGGCAGTTATTACCCAGTAACAAGCAATTCTTGCCCACTTATGGTCTTCATCTCATCAATCATTTTAATATTGAGCAACAGGGCCATCCAATTAATGGTCTACATCTCATCAACAAATGCCAAGTATGTGGTTATCAATGCCTCTGACGTGACGGAAGAAGTAGCCAGAGTGCGTTGCCATTTATCACGTTGGGTCCCACTTAATCAAAAATAGCAAGGTCATTTGCCCTTTTGAACGTGTGATCTACATCGAACAGCGATGACTTTTTATCCATGGTGAAGTTCCGTGACTTGCATCTAACACTCGTCCCAGGAGAGTTTACTCTGCCTGGGAAGTAGGGTTGGCAATGGGCCGTTGGCCGTAGTTTATGCCCCACCCACTTCAAAGAAGTTTTGGCATAACTAAATGAGTAATGAGTTGGGTTTAGGTTACAAATAGTTGATTGGTTAGATAAATAATTCGGGCTTAAAGTTGAACCCAACCCCACCCAACCCATGTAACTTATCAATGTGTGTGCCAGATGATTTGATCCAGCCCACCCAAAACTTAAAAATTAATAGACAATAAGTAGGTACATTCACATGAAGTCTCATGATGTCTGAGCTGGCCAAGCGTGCCCTATTACAATCAAGTGGGTTGGATTGGTTCAGGAAAGGACCAAACCCGAGTTTGGGTGGGGTACTCAAGATACTTGGTTATGTTCGGGTTGAAGCACCCTAACTTCCATTGGTTTAGGAATAATCACGCGTATTTAGGTTTGACGCAGGGATGAACGTGCTGAGGTCGATCACCATCATCCTCAATGATAACTACTCCAAATCCATAGAGCTTCTCTAGATTCTTCACAGAGACTTCTTGAACCCACGACTTTGCGTGAGGGTGCAATTCCTAAAGCCCAATAGGGAAATGATTGTCGATCCAGGGGTATTTTGCAAATCTGGTTTGCGCAACTCGACATAGCGGGGTTGGGTGGCTAAAGTAGCTCATTTTACCCTAAAATCATATATTTTACGCCCGATAACTAATTCCGGATGACGAGATATGCCCGATCTAAAGTCTGATGGTTTGGATCACTTATGTCGTCAACCAAACCTTTTCTAATCCATCTTAGCCATGAAACCTTCCGCTACCCACTATACATTAAGGTTGGGTTGGGCTTGCAAGTTGGTTGCTATTGAGGCCGGGTTGAGCTCCGATTGGCCCTTAACCCAACTCATCCCAACCTGCCCGAGTTGTGCCACAAGATAATGGGTTGCGGGTCGGGTTCCGGCGATATTTCTTTTAGTAAATTGGTTGGGCTAGGGCTGATCCTGACACAGGTCTAACTCGCCCATGGCCATGTCCCGACAACGCTATCCAGAATGCGTATTCCACAAGCCAAACGGAAGGGGTGGGGGAGAATTTGGTAATTTCATACCTATTTTATTTTATTTTTATATCGGATTTAAAAATAAAGATCTTCCTTTTAATCCAAATTCGCTGCCTAAGGAAGGTGTGAGAGAAAGCGCTCGTCCGAGCCAGTCAAGCAACCGTCCGTAACCCAGTCAACGTTTCTCCGTATCGAACAGTCAAATGTAATTCCTCCTTTCTTTTCGGATTTTCTTTCTCATCGGATTTCGATCGTATCGGATTCATGGTATATATTCCTCTGCCATGGAACCGTACATCCGTTTTGCGATTTCTGGCGTTGGATTTGGCTCAGAAATGAGATTTCTCGGAAGCTTCTGGAGTTCTTTTGCTGTTTTGAAGGTTTTAAACTTGAATTTGGTGTAGAGAATGAGGGCTTTAGGCGGAGATTAGGTTTTCGTTTGACGTGATTGTAGATTTTTTTTTATTTTTTTTGGGTAGTTTCTAGCTTTGAATTTGGTCAGATATGAGATTTCTAGGAAGCTTCTGGTGTTTCTGGTGTCTCTTATTATTTTGAGGTTTTATGCTTTAATTTGGTGTTGAAATGAAGGTTTGAGGCGGAATTTAGGTTTTTTTGAGGTGATTGTAGATTTGAAGTAATTTTTTTTTTTTGCAGTTTCTAGCATTGAATTTGGTCAGAAATGAGATTTCTCGGAAGCTTCTGGAGTTCTCTTGCTGTTTGAAGGTTTTATATTTGAATTTGGTGTAGAAAAGTTTTTGGCGGAAATTGGGGGTTCTTGAGGTGATTGTGGATTTGAAGTTTTTTTTTTTTTTTTTTTTTTCTTTTGCAGTTTCTAGCATTCAATATGGTCAGAAATGAGATTTCTTGGAAGCTTCTGGAGTTCTATTGCTGTTAGAGGGTTTTATACGTGAATTTGGTGTAGAAAATGAGGGTTTTAGGCGGAAATTAGGGTTTTTTGAGGTGATTGTAGATTTGGAGTGATTTTTCACGGTTTTCTAGCATCGAATTTTGGCCAGAAATGATATTTCTCGGATGCTTCTGGAGTTATCTTGCTTGTTTTAGGCTATAAACTTTGTTGCAGAAAACAAGTGTTTTTGTGAGCGGAATTTAGTTTCTTTTTTTCCTTCTTTTTTGTTTTTGAGGTGATTATATATTTGCAGTGATTTTTCACGGTTTCTAGCACTGAATTTGGTCAGACATGAGATTTCTTGCAAGGTTCTGGAGTTCTTTTGCTGTTTGAGGGTTTTATGCTTGAATTTGGTAAATGAGGGATTTAGGCGGATTTTCATTTTCATTTTTTTTTGAGGTGATTGTAGATTTGAAGTGATTTTTTCCGTGGTTTCTAACATGGAATTTGGACAGCAATGATTGTTTTGGAATTTGGACAGAGGTAAGTTTTCTTTTATTCCAGTAGTTTGGGATTTTTTCCTTTGGGTGTTAGGTTGAATTCAGTGAGGTGATGAAGGGAAGAGGTGAAAATTTGGGTTTTGAGGGTATTTATGGCTTTGAGGTGAAAATCGGTTGTCAATGCTTCTCGGATACACACTAACAACTGATTTGGGATAGAAAAGGCCGACAAGCAGGGCCCCTATCCAATGTGCTTGTGGTTTTCCACATTTTGCCAAACAGTTGGCGAAGCGAAAACTTCTATTCCATTTTGAATCACCAAACCAATCCCAATTTGGGGTGTTTCCAAACAAGTCCTGAATTATCCACTAGGATTAAATCAATATTTATTATCATAGGGATATTTACATGAAATTTCCAAGAAACTTGGAATTAGACAAAAGACCTCTTGAGAAGAACTTTTGTAGCAAAAGTAGTTGTACACGTCAATTGGAAGGGCAAAAGACACATTTTCCTTCTGCTCCCTTTTAAAATATTTTGAACCTTTTGGTACCAAATGGTTAAAAAAGCACACCTTCCTATACCAAACGATTCTTACAAATAGTTCAGCTTTCTGTACAGAAGGGTTCTTAAAAATAGATCAATTGAACGGTTTTAAGAAAACACAACCTTCTAGTATCTAAATGATTTCAGATTTTATTTTCTTTAAAGATATCTTTTGGTAACAAAACCCTTAAAAGGTTTTTCTTTTGGAATCCATTGAAACCTCGAATTTTCTCTTCTTTAAGTAAATCTTCTCTTGAATTTGGCAATTCCTTAAAACCTTTTCCATTGGTGGGATCCATTGGAAAATAAAACCCTTTTCGATTAATGGGACTCATAGGTTGGGCTAGGGCTTGAAAATGCAAGAAATAATTAATTACCTAAAGGTATACTTTTTTCAAAAGGATTTTATAAAAAGAAAAGGCCCAAAGGGCAACAAAGAATATACAAATGCAAGCTGGAGAAAGAGATGAAAACAAGAAACCCAAAAAATAAAGAAGCGAACTCCAACACATCTCTGACTTTGCCCCTCAAAAGACTTACCTAGTTGATCCACTTCGGTTCCGAAAGCGTCGGTTATTCCTCTCTCGGAAAGAGCCTAAAAGTTGGCCAAGAAAGCTAACCTCCACATTGCCCTTCCTTTTTCTTGAACCCGCCTCCATGCCACAGAAGAAAGAAGTCCTTGATAGTAATGCAGGGGCATTTTTCACACCGGGCTCAAGTGGGGTCGCTTGTGGGATGCAGGGGCACACTCGGGGTGGGCGGGGCCTACGGGAGAGGTCTCGTGTTCGAGACTCCTCATCGGGGGTGATTAACGCGCATTTCACACCAGGCTCGAGCGGGGTAGCCTGTGGGATGCGGGGACACACTCGGGGTGGGCGGCCCATGTGATTTGGGGCCCACGAGCCCACGAGCCCACGAGGAGGGTTCAGCCGAGGTCCTAACCCATGAGACGTGGGGCCTGGGTTATGAGATAAATGGATTAATTCGCCATACTCTAATAGTTCGAGCTTTTAGAGCAAGTGGTTAATTGTCCTGCATTAAATTGGTATCAGAGTGGGAGGTCTCGTGTTCGAGACTCCTCATCGGGGGTGATTAATGGAGGGGCATTTTTACACCGGGCTCGAGTGGGGTCGCCTGTGGGATGCAGAGGCACACTCGGGGTGGGCGGGGCCCACGGGGGTGGTCTCATGTTCGAGACTCCTCACCGGAGGTGATTAATGTGCATTTCACATCGGGCTCGAGCGGGGTAGCCTGTGGGATGCGGGGACACTTCGGGGTGGGCGGCTCATGTGATTTGGGGCCCACGAGCCCACGAGGGGGGTTCGGCCGAGGTCCTAACCCATGAGTAGAGCTGGGCATTGGACTGAGTCGGATCGGATTGGGTCCAACTTGATTCGGTCCGAACTCCAGGTAGGCTGACCCGAACTCGATCTGATTCGGGAACGGGTTAAGGGCATCTGAATCGATCTGATCCGATGCGCAGTTGGCCTGACCCGAACCGAGTCTGACTCGGTCAGGGAAACCGAGTCGGATTGGGTTGAGTACTATTTGGATTGAATTTTTTAACGGTGAAAATCATTATCCTCACTGCTATTTTCGGTGTGGTCCATTTGAGCTTTATATATGATTCAAAATTTTTTCTAAATGCTCTAAAATAATCACCAAAAATGGATAAACGGTATGGATATAATAAATACATCATCGTGGGTCATGTAACTGTGATCACATTTAAGCCGTTCGTACAACTCAGAGCTTGACGCTCGCCTTTGCACGACACGTAGTCTAACATGCTGTGCACGAAAGCACAGTAGCGTGCTGTGCACAAAAGCACAGCAACAATGCTGTGCACGGTGCATTGCACTGTATCGACGTTAGCAAGTTTCGTGGGTTTGATCATGGGGTATGTGTTATATCCAAACCGTCCATGCATTTGGCGAGCTCGTCTTAAGGCTTGAGACTAAAAATAAGATAGATCTAATTATCAAGTGGACCACACGAATTGTTTAACGGTGAAAATATTATTTCTGGTGCTATTTGTGGTGTGGTCCAGATGATCTTTGGATATTATTCATTTTTTGGGTAATGCTCTATAATGATCTCTAAAAATATATAAACGGTGTAGATATAATAAATACATCACTGTGGGGCCCATATAACTTTGATCTCCTTTGAACCATTCGTACAACTCAGAGCTCGAGGAGCGTCAGTACGTCTTCTAGGACGCAAATTTCGAAAGGCTTTGGCAGGAAGTTTCTTTGCAAGTATTCCGGGTGAGGCCCACTGTGATGTTCTTGAGAAATCAAATCCGTCCATCTATTTTTCGATCTCATTTTAGGACACTTGAGAAAAAATAAGGTGGATCCAAAACTCAAATGGGCCACAAGAGATGAAAAAGTGGGGATTTAGTTTTCACCGTTGAAATATTTATATGGCCATCAAAGTTTTGTATCGGTCTAAGTTTTCGGTGTTTTCACTTCATCTCAGTGAAAATGACCTTATAAGCAGTTTGGATGGCATATAAACATCAAGACGGAGCCTAGGAAAGTTTCAACGGTAGGAATTCCTTTTCCCACTATTTCATCTTGTATGGCCCAGTAAAGTTTTGGATCCTCCTAATTTTTGGTCACATGTCCTAAAATGGACTCGAAAAATGAATGGACGGGTTGGATTTCTCATAAACATCACGGTGGACCCTACCTTGCATCCCAGCGCAGGAACTTCCTGCGAAAGCCTTTCGCAGGAAATCCGCTCTCCGTCTTCGCAGAAATCCACGTCCTCTCTCCGTCTTCGCACGACACGTACCTACAGCAGCTATATAGTCGGTATGTGGTACTGAGAAAACTTTGTTGAGGCCCACCGTGAATGCATGTTGTTTATCCGCTCTGGGTTGGATAGGTCCGGATCGGTCCGGATTCATTCGGATCAGGTTTTCGGATCGGATCAGTCCGGATAGACCACTATTTGAACTTGATTCAAAAAACCATCGAATATGGATGGTCCCACTCGATCTGCACAGATCAAGGCCGTCGGTTCGGTTCGGAATGGGTAGGATCGGGTCTGATCGGGTCGGATCCATCGGATCGGGTCAGATATGCCCAGCTCTACCCATGAGATGTGGGGCCTGGGCTATGAGATAAAGGGATTAATTCGCCATAATCTAATAGTTCGAGCTTTTAGAGCAAGTGGTTAATTGTCCTGCATCAGATAGTCCTCGACATCACCCGTTAAACTTTGAAAAGGTCAAAGAAGCACTCCCGAACTACTTTGGTGAAAGGGCCATGAATGAAAAAGTGATCAATCGACACCGCACCATATTTCTTCCCACCAAGCAAGGGCAACTACATTTGGGGGGAGGGGGAACCATAGTACCACACGAAGTCTGTGATTATGGCCATGGTCACCGATGATTGGAGATCAAACTGTAGGAGCAGACATAATGTGTCCTTGCATAGGGTGGAAGTCTTGGAGTCGTGCCAACAACTAAGTGAATTCTTCTACCTCCTCGTCTATGAAGTTCCTTTTGCAAAGGGGTGGGCCACCTGAGAGGGAGAAGCATCGAGTGATAGAGATGTCCGCGACCGTAGAGGGCCTAGCTAGCCTTGGGAACTCGACATAAAGTGGGCCCTTTCCAAGTCAGATGTTTTCCTAGAAACGAACCCTTCCCCATCCCCAATGGAGTAGCAAGCCTACTCCATGAATTTGCTTGCCATACAAGCAACTACCTTCCATATGCTGGACGCCCTATATAAAAATGATTCCCTAGCCCACCACCCTCCTTTCTTGATATTGTACTTGCTCACTCATAATTCTCCGTAAGCTAGGCTCCCTTCTTTTATTCCAAACCTCCATATCTATTTACTTACCAAGGCAATGTTCATGTGGTCTAACTTTCTAATACCTGTTCCACCTTCTTCATAAAGTTTGGACACTTCTTTGCCCTCCAACAAGTGAAGCTTCCGGTTTTATGCAGCATCTTACCAAAGGAAATCCCTTTGCACTTTCATCTAAACAAATGCATGAAGTATAGATGCAAGTTCGATAATGCAGCTTTGATGAGCATATTCCTGCTGCTCAACAATAAATGTCTGCTTTTCCAGTTCGACGGCTTACTTTCCATTCTTTCGATGACCTTGTAATGTAGGGGCATTTTCACACCGGGCTCGAGTGGGGTGGCTTGTGGTATGTAGGGGCACACTTGGGTGGGCAGCTCGTGTGAGGCGGTACCCATGTGATGTGGGGCCCATGAGGGGGGTTCGGTCGAGGTCCTAACCCATGGGATGTGGGGCCTGGGTTATAAGATAAAAGGATTGATTCATCATGCTCTATCAGTTTGAGCTTTTAGAGCAAGTGGTTAATTGTGCTGCATTAAAGTGGTATCAGAGCGGGATGTCTCGTGATTGAGACTCCTCACCGGGGGTGATTAATATAGGGGTATTTTTACACCGGCTCGAGTGGGTGGCCGTGGAATACAGGGGCACACTCCGGCGGGCCCCACCCATGTGAGGCGGTACCAATGTGATGTGGGTCCCACGAGGGGGGTTTGGCTGAGGTCCTAACCCATGGGATGTGGGGCTTGAGCTATGAGATAAAGGAATTGATTCACCATGGTCTATCAGTTCGAGCCTTTAAAGCAAATGGTTATGTAACACCCCCGGTTCCCGGAACCCGAATACACTAGTTTTCCAAAACCCGAGCATTGACATTTATACATTTTTTTTTTTTGTTCTTTTCTTTTATCAGAGTTAATAATATAGCGGGATGGAAATAAATCAAGTATAAGAGGGAGTCCAAATATACATAACCAACATTTCAAGTGGTTACCCGAAAACTTATACAAACCAATGTCTTAACCTTTACAAACATAACAGTATAAATTAAATATAATAAAATCAGGAATGGAGAGTCGCAAGATCATCTGGCTCCTCCCTTTCTACATGAACACCAGCATACGCGTCATCTGCGTCTCCTACACACTGAGTAGGTTTGATAGCGTCAATGGCTATCCAGTGAGGTATAACCCCCAAGATTTATCGCAGCATCAAGATAATTAAGCATAGTTATCGAACACATTATATAACAAATATTACACAAGGATTATCAGGAGAATCAGATAAGGTTATCAGATACGCATTCATTAAATAAATCATACAAAAATGATCTTGTTTAAATGCATGGATGTATGCACATGCTCACAGACATGGGGATGCACATCCAACTGGTAAAAAGTCACCCAAGGAGAACTAGCCACCCAGAAAAATACCCAAAGGTACGCCCAAGGAGAACTAGCCACCCAGAAAAGACCAAAGATATATAGATCACCCAAGGAGAATTAGTTACCCGGAAAAGTACTCAAATGTATGCCTAAAGAGAACTAACCATCCGGAAAAGAACCATAATAATATATAGATCGCCCAAGGAGAGTTAGTCACCCGGAAAAGTACTCAAAGGTATGCCCAAGGAGAACTAACCACCCGGAAAAGACCAGAATAATATATAGATCGCCCAAGGAGAGTTAGTCACCCGGAAAAGTACACAAAGGTACACCCAAGGAGAACTAACCACCTGGAAAAGACCGTAATATATGCCATGAAAATGCATGATTAGCCCAGCCATTATTATTCCAAATTCAAACAATCAATTTAGAAAAGCTCAAAGGTCACTATGGGGGGTTGGTAACCCAGCATAGGCCGATAGCTCAGGCATAGTGTTCCATTCCACCATCCTTGGCTCATGAGGACTAACAAATATGGTGTTTCAAGGTAATCTACTCAACTAGTGGCCAATCATAGTCCAACAAGTGGAACTTGCCATCTCAAAGTTGTATAAAATAATCCATTAAAACTGCAAAAGGGCAAGTATTCCATAAAAGCCGCGAGCGCCATATATCCACCTAATGGTGTGATAAAAAGGGACTATTTTCCAAAAGCCACATAGGCACAAATGGTCCACAAGATGGTAGTTCCACCTCAAACATTTTATTTAATCTTATCAGGGTAATTGACCACTATTTTGAGGACCACCAAAACATCATAAAGTAATTGCAAGCGGTAAAACAAGCCATATATAATTTGAATTGTGCATATACATTTAAAATTTCATCTTAGTCCAAAACATATGTAATTGAGATCTACAGCATGTTCATATTATTGAATTAAAGTCCAATCATCAGTTATTTGCAAATAATTATACATGTAGGGACTAACATTTATCATCATTTCCTCTAAATACTATATTAAGCAATCAATTAATATAAATAAACAACACTAATTATCATGATTTAGTAAAGCTTGAAGGATGATCCTCACCTTTTGATAGTTGATTCGTCTCCCGATGATGCTAGAGTTAATCATACCCGCCCTAGGATCAAGATCTAACAAAATTAGAATATTTTGAGCGGTTAGATTTCAATGTTATTAAACTTGTACGATTAGGACCAAGGCTTAGGGTTTAAACCATGCAGGTTTAGGGTTTCATCATGTAAATTAATTTTTAAGCTTAGGTTTTAGAACTCGAATCCTAATTTTTGTGTAATGAATAAAATGATATTCATATTCAAAGTTTCGACTGATAATATTAATAATGATAACTCACCAGTTGATATTAATATTCTAACAATACCTAATTTTATTATAGCATAACTAATGGTCTAATAAATGATGCAAGTAAAATAAAATTAACAATAATAGTAGAATAAGTACCAATGACAGTCTAGTAAGAACTAATGCTAATAGTTATATCAACACTGCCATAATGATAATATTATTATTTTAAAAATATTATTATACTAATCCTTAACTCATGCTTTAATGATAATAATAATATAATAGTTATTAGTGACATAATACTAACATGAATAATAGAAGGAATTTGAGACTAGACTCACCTAGTTGTGAGACTCGACCTGATAGCGTCTGGAATTCAAAAACTCAGTGAGTTGGAGGCATAACTCGATTTTGAACCGAGTTAACTCAGTGGCTCGCCTCTCATTCTTTTTCTCCTTCTTTCCTTCCTTTCTTCTCTTCCTTCCTCTCTAACTTTCTCTTTCTTCCTCTCACCTTTCTTTGAAATGTTTAATATCAGCTGGTTATCAAACCAGACCTACAAGATAGTCCAACTCAGTGAGTCGACCCATCAAAACTCGACAGTGGGTTAATCTCTCAGCCTCAACTCCCTTCTTCATCCTTCCACTCTATTTCTTTTTTCCTTTCCTTCTTCCTTCTTTCTTCTTAGCAATCCCCCATTTCCTTCTTGCTGAAACTTTGAGTTCCAGCAAGGTCTGGACTCGGTCGAGGTTGACCCAACTCGAATGGAAGAAGCGGCGACTCGGACTGGGTCTTCCTGCAATCGACTTGGCTCGTTCCAAGGGAAGGACCAGCGTCACCTCACCTCTCTCCTCTATCTTCTCCTTTCTCCTTTCTTCTCCTGTTCTCATTCCTGCATCCAAACGGAGTCCGACTCTGCTAGGAAAAACCAGAGGCGGCGCTGGACTCGGTTCGAGCTCACAGCAACACGAGTCGCACCAATCTTCTCCTGCCGTCTTCTCTTTCATTTTCTCTCTATTTCCCTCACTTCTTCTCTTTTCTCCTTTGCTCTCTCCTTCTCTCCTTTCTTCTTTTCTTCTGCTATAAGAACCAGCAGCTCTACCCTACAACCTGACCGAGTCAAGACTCAGCCCAACCTGCTGCGGTGCGGCAGGAAGAGAGCGGCGCTCTCAGCTCTCTCTTTCTAGTTTTGTTGGTTTGTTTGTTTTTTTTTTTTTTTTTTTGGAATGGCTGCCCTAAAAGGAAACCCTTTTATAAGGTTCCACTAATTAGTTTCTAGGTCTATCTGGTGTAACTAATCGCCCGATTAGTTACGGTTTGGCTGTTTTAACGAAAGAGTTTAAGTCGTATAAACCCAGATTATACTCGCATGAAGCAATCTATTGTCATGCTTGGACTTTTGACACTAAGGCTCATCAGATGGACGGTATTGATCGTGAAATGGGACCCACAAAAAGACGATGGTTATCTAAGCTAAACAGGGAAGATGATCCGGCCGTTAATGGCGGATCACTTCCAGATGGTTAATCCTACGATCCAATACACCTGGATGGTGTGGATGCGACCCTAGAATGCCGTGGGACCCATTAAATAAATGGCCATCCACATTTCCTAATGGTTTGATTCCAACAGCGGCGGCGGGTGGAATCTCTTGCAAAAAAAAGAAAAGAAAGGATGTGCACCCTAAAATGAAGGGCTGGGATCTATTTACGTGTGTGGGTAGGATTCAAGGACAAGAAGTCACGTGCGAAGCTAGCTAGCATAGAAAACGGTTTCCCCGTTTATGGAAAGGAGCCGTGCGCATAACTTAGCTTGCGCTGGATTTCGCGTGCACACGGGTGTACAAAGATGGGTGTAAAGAGATGGGTTTTGGTCAGCACTTGATGCCGCATCAGATGGACGGCTCTGATCATCCAAACAGGTTGTGATGGTGGGCCATAGATCACGCCCACGAACGACATCTTTTGAAAACGAGCAACGGCGGGAAATCGGGTAGAATTCGATTTTTTTTTTTTTTGGGTTTGTATCGGGTCAAACTCTGTTTGACCTGGTACTTTTGTTCTGTGCATGGCGTGTGCAGACTGATCTGTGCACACGCACAGATCCAATGTGGGGTCCGCAATGAGATCGTGAGGAATCCACACCGTTCAACTGTTTTTACCACCATTACTACGGTTGGCAGTCCAAGGATGACATAGATCTGAGGTTCAGTGGGCCATACAATGAGGATTTTAGTGTTTAGTTGATGGCTACATACAATCCGATGATTTATTTTATAATCAAATGGCTAGATATTATAAGATTTCTCCTCTATGGTCCTAATTACCGTATAGACTATTTGGAGTAGAACGATCAGATTATACAACCAAGTAACGGATCGACACGTGGTCTTCAACTCTTGATTGATGTGTTTAACTGATGATTGCTGATAATTTTTACCTGGTCAGGTTGTTACCTGGTTTGATCATTTATTGTCTATAGATTCTCAGGGCCTATTTATGTGAGTCCTAACTGTACACTCAATTATTCGAAGTTGGGATACGGATCGTCAAGTAATGGGCTGTTAGTTTTAAGTGGTAGTCTATAATAAATTTTAGGGTCATATGATCCAATGGTGAGGATCAAATCTATGAATCGTTACTTTGATCTTGATCCGACGGTCAGGAATGTTTAAATTGTCTAAACTTACTTTTACATTTACTGATTTGAGGTGGGTGTTTACAATAGGTTTTATTGAGCAGTCAAGTCTCTTATAGATGTAGATCAGACATAGATCGGGTCCTTCTTGAGCTTTTTGGTCGTTATGATGGAGAAGCATGGCCCATTCTCCAGATCCATGATCAATTCTACTGGAATTTCCTTGATGTGGATATAATGAAGGGAAATATTCAAATAGGCTAGGTTTGTATTTATATGAAGTTAGGTTACCAGGTAACACCCGAGTACTGAAAGGTACGGGGTGTTACAGGTTAATTGTCCTGCATCACCTTGTCTCACACGTAGTGGGAGGCCAAGATACGTCTCCATCAAGGTTCCGGTGCGGGCTAAAGACCTTTGCAAATTTCACCACCTTCTTAGGCATACGTCCTAGGAGTTCACTAAAAAGATGAAAATTGAGATTCTTTCACTCAAGGAAGGTGGCTATTTAAACCATTATGTGGCGAAAGGTTAAGCATTTTTTAGAATGGTTTGGTACCGAAAGTTAGTGTTTTCTAGAACCATTTGATAATGAAAGGTTTAAAATATGAGAAGTGGGGCTTTGTATGTAAAGGGGGCGCCGTTAGGCCCTTCTTCCTAGCTCTTTTTTTTTTTTTTTTTTTTTGTTGTCTATGTGTGCGCGCGCGCTTTGATGTTGTTCTGTCTCTCTACTCGTGAGTGTTAATAAAATTTCGTTACTTTTCAAAAAAAAAAAAAAAAGGAAAAGAAAAAAACTTTTGATACTTTGGTAGTGTGATGTATGATATGCAGATATGCAGGCACTTAGAATATAGACCAAAATTGAACTGACCAAATTATGTTTCCCAATTTAGATCATGAACAAAAAATTATGCTTATTTGATTATCTAACCATCAAATTGGTGGACATTTATTGGACATTTAAAAATGAAAAATATGCAATGGCCCTATTTTCATAAATAAGTGTCCAGAATTAGAGGTTAGAATTGTTCAACTTATCCAATCTTGGTAATGTGACTTAGCAATGGTGGGTTCCAGAATTTAGTCAGTTTAACTCGATTTAATTTATGTCCATTTATAATTTCTGAGTGCTCGCATATCAAGTGTCCTCATTATCATGTAACTCTTCCTTATATGTTTTCTCCATTTGTATGGATGCAAAAAAGGAAGAAAAAAGTGTTTGTTGCCCTTCCAACTTGTTTGTATGAACCCCTTTGCTGCAAATTATTTTCTAGAGTTTCTTTTTAATTTAAAATTCATAATTTCTTAGGATTTTTTTTTTTTTTTTTTCATTTAAAAATTCTATTATATATAGTTTTGATTTTGGCAAAGAAATGTGATTTCATGAACAATTGTGCCCAAAGTGTTTTTCTTGTTCTTGTCTACCTTCTGTAATTGTTAAGGACTTGCGACATTTACAAGAATCCATTTGACTTTTTTTTTTTTTTTCTATCCATAGTTGGTGTGATGATTTTTCTTTTCTTGGTTGATCCTGATGCAGGGTTGTGTGGATTGAATGCAAAAATAGGGTTTTCGTTGGTATTTCATTTTTGCTTTGATTGAAAAGAGTGGAGTTGGGGATGATAGTTTTATTATAAAATGGATTCTGCAAGGAGCTGGTTTCATAAATTCCAACCTAGAGACAAATTGAAACCTGGGACAACGAAAAACAAGGAAACAGAGAATGGGAAGGATCTGCAGAAGCCTCCCATCGACGAGGCACCTTCAAATATCACAAAGCAGAAGGTTGCTGCTGCGAAACAGTACATTGAGAACCATTACAAGTCTCAGATGAAGTGCTTGAAGGAGCGACAGGAGAGGTATGTACCTCCATTTTTATTTATTTAAATATTTATAATATTGTGAAATGGGTTTAAAGAAATTTTGGTTTTGGATCATGCTAGAAAACAACCCAACTTTAGACGCACATCATAATCTGCATTTTTTTTTTTTCATAATGTCAAGTTGGCATAAGGAAGCTTCTATATCCGGTTGCGCCAAATGATTAGATAAATCAATATATGGGTGACAGTTGGGCTGGGCTAGCCTGAGATAGGCTTGGGTCTAGTCTACTGAGGATCGGGTTTGAGGTAGATGTTTTGATCCATGAATTGGGCTTGGCCTAGATTTGGAATATTTAGTTATTAGTATATTATTGCTTAGTAGTACATAGTAGGAAAGGGATTTGGTATGGTTTGGATAAGGGCATGATTTGGGCCTCGTCCCAGCATGGTGAGCTTAGCAGGTTGTGCTGAGCAGGCTTGGCCATCTTTTTTTGCAATGGGCTATACATGGGCCATTTGACTCTGGCTGCCAGTGGCTTTGGATTAGATTTGGGCATGGGTCCTCCTTGTCCCTTGGGTTGGACATGAAGAAGCCCTAGCAATGCAGGCCACATCTGTGCCACAAAAATTTACGACCTTGATCGTCAAGTGCCCTACAATTTTAACCATCAAAACTGTGTGTGGATCAGCATTTGTGATCCTGGTGTATCAAATGCATTGTTTGTCAAACAACCATTTACTCTAAAAGCTTAAGCTGTCAGAGTGTGGTGTATCAATGTATATCAAGGGACTTGATGACTTCAACACCCCCCCGCACGTGCGGGGTGGGAACTCCACACGGGGTGGGAGAATAATATATTAGCGAGGCATATTTGCTGCTCTCGAGATTTGAACATAGGACCTTCTGGTTTGATACCAAGTAGAGAATGATTTGATGATAATAATGTGAAGAAAAGAGGAGAAGATTGAGAGAGGAGGAGGAGAGTTTGGGAAAGATGTTGTGTTAGGCTTGCTTGCCCTAACACACAATTTTATTATAATAGAGCATATAGTACACCGCAAGAGAAGAGGAAAGTGTGCACATGCACTTACACTAAAAGGGCCACTAACCACATACACAATACACTAGCATTCTCTATATTGTTGTCAAATAGCATAAGCGATTATATGCGACTCAAGGGGCCTGTGCACATATGCAATCGCCATCACACATCCCTCCAAAAAAATTATAATTTTTCATCGCACAAGTGCTCACATAATCGCATATTCAATCGCATAATCGCATAAGCAATCACATAATCACATAAGTGATCGCATATGCCATCGCATAATCGCATATGCCATGGCATAGTGCCTAATGGTCATAAATGCATATGCTACTATTGCATATGTGATCTATGCTTCCAAAATGGCATATGTGATCACATGTGACAACATTGATCAAATGTGTTGTCAACTCAGGGTCCCACCAGCCACATTTCAGAGCAATGCATTCCTGAGTTATTGGTCCATCAAAAAGTCATCTAGATGGGCCCTCATCCCAATATCCAGCATATGGGGTACTCCACATCAACCTATATGCAACAAAAGCAACATGTCACATGGACTTGGTGGATTGGGATGTTGGAAAGACGGGCCTTAATAGTAGTGATCACACGACAGTCACATCACAACTCCACAACATGAAAAACCTACAAAGTGGTGGACACTGGAAGCTTGAGAGTGTGAGGAAACAAGAAGACCAGATGGCCTAAAACGCCCCAACATGTTAAGGTCACCAGTCTTCATAATTAACATTTCTCTACCCCAAAAGGATTTCTCACTCTCTTTTGGGTTGGTGCCAACATTGGGTAGATTAACATCCACGTGCAAGATGCCCCAAGGTGCGCCCTGCAGCTTGACTGATTCTGCACGCAACCTGCTATATCCATCTGTTTGGCACCCCAACATGTAGATCAGTTCTACCTAGGAATGGTGGCCCCACCTGAAAAAGATGCAAGCTATGGGTCCCATACATTGCTACCAAAATGGGAGCCCATCTTCTCTCACAAGCATGACGTTCAGCCCCAAAAGGATTTCTCACTCTCTTTTGGGTTGGTTCCAACGTTGGGTAGATTAACATCCACGTGCAAGATGCCCCAAGGTGCGTCCTGCAGCTTGACTGATTCTGCACGCAACCTGCCATATCCATCTGTTTGGCACCCCAACATGTAGATCAGTTCTACCTAGGAATGGTGGCCCCACCTGAAAAAGATGCAAGCTATGGGTCCCATAGATTTCTACCAAAATGGGAGCCCATCTTCTCTCACAAGCATGGCGTTCAGCCCCCCAACAAATCAGCTACCCATTCCCTAGAAATCAGGTTCTTCCACACCCTTACAAATCAAGTTGGCACTCTGCAAAGCAGGCCCCCTTCACACAACAATCTGGACGTTTGTAGGTCCCACACAATCTGTAAGTTTTTATTAGTTTGATGCTGTTTTTAGTTTGGTTTGCAGTTTTTTTCTTATTGGTGGATAGATTGATAGCTATGGTTTTGATTGGTTTTTAGAATTTAAGGTAAGTCTTGTTGATTCGTTGAGATGACTTGTAAACATGTCATTAGCTAGGGTTTAACGAGTTATGGGTGATAAAAGATCTCTCTTGGAAGAGAGAAGTGATGCTATGATTTTTGTTTATTTGAATTAATAATTGCAACTAGGGAAAAACAGATGCAATAAGGGGCATTGCATCCCTCATTCATCTACTATTTGGGTACATGTTTTGATGCAGGACGGATGATCTAACCTAGAATCAGTGTTTGAAATATCGGTATCGCACTATGTATCGCACCCTTGGGATACAGATACGTATTGGTTATTGCACCGGGATATATCGTTTGTATCGCATAGTTTATCGTACTTTTTGGGAAACATGGGGAAACATTGGAAAATGGTTGAATTTTTTAATGAAACTTTGGGGATTGTTAAAAAAGCCCTTAACACACTTTTAAGTCATAACATCTCAAAAAAAAATATGCACATAATAATTTTATAAAAGCTATGCGATATTTAACTGAACTAATGCAACTATATTTA
Organism: Magnolia officinalis; assembly: GCA_021015155.1. Lineage (NCBI taxonomy): Eukaryota > Viridiplantae > Streptophyta > Magnoliopsida > Magnoliales > Magnoliaceae > Magnolia > Magnolia officinalis. Next base: position 39,228,929 of record JAJHSJ010000002.1, on the reverse strand, counting down.
AATTGGATGCATGATATTTATAAATATATCATAGTCATGTATGAAAACACAACCAATTCATTGAAAAACAATGGGAATTGATGCCAACAATAGGTTAGTAATTAGGGGCCACCATGATGTGGACCTTCAATCAAAGCGTTAAACAGGTGCAACCACTAAAATAAAGAGAAGGTACAAAATTCATCCTGATAAAAGAAACTCAGGTGGACCTCATAACGTGAATTTATCAATTTGGAAGAAGTTTTACATTGTTCCCATTTGTGTGGCCCACAATAGTTTTTTAATCAGGCTATTATTTTGTATGTACGGAACATCGGATGAACGGTGGATTTTACTTTTACAACATGTTTTACCCTACAGAGCTGTGGCTGTTTTATTCCTAGCATGTTTTCACTTCATAATGGTGTATATGAAAATATCAATAGGTTGGATGGAAAATAAATGACATGGTGGACCCTGAAGTGACGTCACCAAGTTCTGTAGGGCCCACCATGATGTATGTGTTGTATCCACACCGTCCATCCATTTAGAGAAATCATTTTAGGCCATGAGAAAAAGAATGAGTCAGATCCAAAGCTCGAGTGGACCCCACCACAGAAAACGGTGGAGCGAGTGACTCCCACCATTAAAAATTTCTAAGGGCCACAAGTTTTCGATCAAGCTGAAATTTGTTTTTTCCCTTCTTTCATGTCTGTCTTAACTTATAAACAGGTCGGATCTCAGATAAACATCATAGTGGACCTTAGGAAGGTTTCAACGGTGGACGTCCCTCTCCCCACTGTTTTCTGTGGTGGGGTCCACTCCAGATTTGGATCCGACTCATTCTTTGTCTCATGCCTTAAAATGATATAGCCAAATGTATGGACGGTGTAGATACAACACATACATCATGGTGGGCCCCACAAAACTTGGTGCGTCACTTCAGTAGCTAGTCTGGCTACGCAACCTGTCAGTATCTTTTGCGCCATAGACGGATTGGCTACTCCCCCTGACATCGGCCCCATGGCTGGTGGTTGGTGCTCTGTGGGCCCCACCATAATGTATTTGTTTCATCCATTCCGTTCATCCATTTTTACGGATCATTTTAGGGATTGATACAAAAAATTATAGGGATATAAATCTCAGGTGGACCACACCACAGGAAAACAATAATGATTGGATATCCACCATTAAAATCCTCATAAGGCCCACTGTACTGTTTATTTGACATCCAATCTGTTGATTGGGTCCTAAAGACCCAGATGAAGGGAAAAAATAAATATCAGGTCGATCCAAAGCTTTTATGGCTCCCAAAATGTTTTTAATGGTCAACGTTCATTCAACACTGTTTCCTGTAATGTGGTCCACTTTACATTTCGATATACCTCACTTTTTTCTCTCATAACATAAAATGATCTATAAAAATAGATGGACAAAATGGATTAAACACATACATCATAGTGGGGCCCACATAGCACCAACCACCTGCCATTGGCTAGTGCCAGTGGGAGTAGCCAATCCGTTTCCTCCGCGCAGCTCACTGAGTAAACTCTGTGGGGCTGACCCTCATTCATGCATGTTATCCACTCCATCCATCCATTTTAACAGATAATTTTAAGGCTTTAGCCCAAAAATGAAGTCTATCAAAATCTCAAGTGGACCACACCAACTAAAACAGTGTGAATTGAATTTCTACTGTTGAAAGGTTCTTGGGGGCCATGTTAGTTTTAGATCAAGATGATATTTGTGTTTTCCATTCATCCATGTCCGATTGATCTTATTAACAGGTTGGATGACAAATAAACATCACCGTGGGCCTCAGAAAGGTTTCAACGGTGGAAATTAATAGTTCCACTATTTCCTGTGGTATGGTCCACTTGAGTTGTGGATATGGTTCAATTTTGGGCTCAACACCTAAAATGATCAGTAACAACGGATGGATGGCGTGGATAAACCACGTGCAATCACGGTGGGCCCAACAGAGTTTACTTAGTACGATAAGAGCGTACTGAGTAACTCAGTACGCAATCCGATACAGAAAGGCCCGTCATCGACGGGGCACAAGCAACGTCACCAAGTTATGTGGGTCCCACCATGATGTATTTTTTGTATCCACACCCTCCATTCATTTGAAGAGATCATTTTATGGCATGAGCCAAAAAATGGGTCAGATCTCGAGTGGACCCCACCACAGAAAACAGTGGAGAGAGTGACGCCCACCGTTACAAACTTATTGCGGGCCACAAGAGTTTTTTTTTATCAAGATGATATTTGCCTAAATATTTGTGTCATGTCGTAAGATAATATTTCCAAATGAATGGACGGTGTGGATATGACACATACATTACCGTGGGACCCACAGAACTTGGTGACATCACTAAAGTAAATTAGTAAATAACACACCTGTACTGATTAAGCTCTGTGAGGTCCACCATGATTTATGTATTTTATCCGATCCATCCATCCATTTTACTAGATAATTTCAGGGCTTTAGCCCAAAAATAAAGCATATACAATGTTCAAATGGGCCATGCCGTAGAAAACAGTTGAATTGAACATCTACCGTTAAAAATTTCTTAAGGGCCACAGAAGTCTTGGATGAATGGATTAAGCTTATATTTGTATTTTCCCTTCATCCATGTCTGTATGATCTTATTAACGATTTGGATGACCAATAAACATCACTGCAGGGTTGAGAAAGGTTTCAACGGTGGAAATCAGTATCACCACTGTTTAGGTTTCAACGGTGGAAATCAGTATCACCACTGTTTCCTGTGGTATGATCTTAGATTTTTTAAAATTTGGGTTCAACCCCTTAAATTAGATGGGAAAATGGATGGACGACGTGGATGGACCGCATACATTAAAGGTGGGCCCAAGTGAGTTTACTGAGTAGATAAGAGCGTACTGAGTAACGCACCACACAATCCGATCCGTTTTTTACCCCCATCCGCGCCCCTCTTTCACTTTCCCTCTCCTTCACGCACGCAAGGGTTCCGTCCCCTCAAATCTCATTACGAAAGGAAGGGTTCCTTGATCCGGCCCGATTCCTCGTCGGAATCTCCGAGAAATCCCCACAGACACGCTCCAATCAGCGAAGAAAGAGAGAAGTTGAAGAAAATGGCGAGAAAAATCATCGAAGAAAGAGGGAAATCGTACTTACCTGTCGAATGGCCCACCTCCGATCACCGCTACAGCCAGGTACTCTCCCATTTCTCTTTTTTTTTTCTAATTCAAATTTTTTTGATTCTCCACAACCCGGATCAGATTTTTATGGTCTTTGTGGGTGGTTAGCTACAGTGGGACTCGTGAGTCCCTTGCAATCCACCTGTGAGTGTCCGTGAGTGCGTTTGTTGATGTCCGACAATAATGGAGGAGGAAATCGTGCGATATCAAAGATATATCGTGCGATATTGACGATATATCGGCTGATATCTGGATTTTGGGTTTTTTTTGCATCTTCCAGGGGTTATCGCGAGGGTTTCGTCTCGCAGGGGGGCGATAACGATAATATCTGCCGATAGTATCGATATTTCGAACACTGCCTAGAATGATATAGAAAAATTAAATAACAGATTAATTAGAGCAATGAAAACACAACATCAAGCTGATCTTTCATAAAATTTAAAAATTCAACAATGTAACATGTTCAAATTCAAGCCACAAGACAATCCTGCAATGTAGGTCCAATAAAATACCAAATAATCAATATCTATGGAAGGTAGGACTTTCATCTAAGCATAGGGATTGTTCTCAATTCAAAGGTGTTCACTTGGTTGTGAGGGTATGGGAATTGGATTTTGGAAATTAGGTTTATAAGTAGAGTTATGGGGAATTAAGGTTTTGAGAATTAGGGTTTTAGGGTTAGGGTTTTAGGAAACTAGAGTAGGAAATTGGGTTTTAGGGATTAGGGTTAAATAGGAGAAGCAAAGGATGAGAGCGAGGGTAAGGCTGACCATATGTACAGTCATACAAGTCTATCTGTACGGTTGTATAGACAGGTGGGTATGGCCAGGTATGGCCGTACAATTGTACGATCAAGGGGGTATGGGTCGAGTGAAGGTTTAGGTTGAAAGTGTAGGGTTTGGCAGAAAGCAGGACAAAGATGGAGGTAGGGATTGCTTGTTGAAGGAGAAGGAAGAAACGAGAATTAGAAAGAAAGAGAAATAGAGAAGTGAAGAAATAGCTTTTTGATGGAAGAGAATGAGAGAGAAGGATAACTTGGAATCACTCCAATGGCATCACACCAAATCATTCCAATCGTAGGAGGTTTTACTTCATCAAAAAGTAAGAGAAAGAAGAACTTTATTTCATATGCTCCATCATGGGTTAGGGTGTGGACGTCCGTGCCTTATAGTCTCAGGAAAGACTTCTTACAAAAAAAAAAATGCTCTTAGATAAAAAGTTTCAATAAAAAAAAAATTCTTCCTAACTCCCTAAACTCAGCAAAAATATAAGCTAAAAAAAATAAAAAACATATAAGCAACTAAATAAACTAAACTATTTCGTGGCCCACGATCAAGTTGTTCAATGACAACGATCCAATGGTCAGAATAGTCCCACTAAGTAGCCTACATGCATCTTCCTCGTATGGAGCCTTCAAAGATGCATAATCATACATGTGGGGTCTTTAACAGGCTAAACACTCGAATTGGGTCTCTGGGGCCATGTATGCATCACCTAGCCATAAAGAAACGGGAGCTCTCCTCCTCCTCTGGTATACTTTTACTGGTTCTCGGATGTGCTCATCATGTTTCCCTCACTGGCTTTCTCGTGGAAAACTTGTTTTTCTTCTTGATTTCCCTAGCATGTATTTGTTATCTCTCTTTGTTGGTGCATTTCTGAATGGATACCCAATCAGTCTGTTTGGGACCGCGTTTGGCCAGAGTTGGCCCAGCCTACTCTAGTCCATTTTTCAATATATTCCTTTTATTGCAATGTTCCATTTCCATACACTATGGGGAGTGGACCAAGAGCATGCTTAGCTTTTAGTCTATAGAATCTGTCACCTGTATCCAATCAATTTCAAAATTGCCAATATATGCCATGGAAGTATGGAGTCGACAGTCTCATTTCACGATATAGTATTTAATAGATTCTGAAACTTTTTCAAAGGTTGCTACCTTATAATTGCCAGTGCGAGCATCCTTCAAAGGATGCTCCCCTATGCTTGAGAAGCCCTGAATTCCATCCGTCGGACCTCGCTGATAGATTTGGCAAGAACTGAATGTGTTCCATACATGGGCGACTAGCTACCAATACTGAGTTTTAAAGTTAAAACTTTTGCTAGAGGTGCTTGGGTTGTCCAAGTACATGTGCATCAGTGATTTAATGTACTAAAAGAAATGCTGATACTGGATGGTTTTGTTGGTGTTGCTGGCCTTGCAACAAAAAATCTAATGTACCAAAACATATTCTTTCTGCCCCGTCATTGCAGTTGGATTGAACTTCTTCCGCATATGCTTCTTTGTTAGGTGTTCAATTCAATCTCATGTTGTTTTTCAAATAGATAAGTACTATTCACCTTATTTCTTTGTAAATATTCTTTCACTAATTTCAGGCGCTGGATCTTGGAGAGGAAGCTTGCTGATGCTGAAGTTTCTGAGGAAGATCAAAATAATCTTCTAAAATACTTGGAGCAAAAGGAAACTGAATATATGCGTCTTCAAAGACATAAAATGGGAGTTGATGATTTTGAACTCTTGACTATCATAGGGAGGGGTGCATTTGGGGAGGTCTCTCTCTCTCTCTCTCTCTCTCTCTCTCTCTTCATATTGCTTGTAATTTCATTAATTTCGATTTACTTGGAAATGTATGAAGTAATCCAAATTTCGTGAATTAAAAGTTCATTAACTATGAATATGCATTTTATTCTTCTTTCAGTTCACTGTTTAAATGCCCCAAGTAGATAATGCTCCTTATAATCTGAGATGGTTCTTGGAAAGCTTTTATTCTTCTGCTGCATCTGCTGGGCAGTTCTTTGTGATATTCATTTCTTTTTTGTAAGCCTTCAATTTAACTTTTTGGATTTGGGTAGAAGTCATTGTGATGTCTACTTTTTATCTTAAGTCTTAACATACTTATCCTGTTACCTTGATAAAGTGTAGATTTCCTTGTCGTTCATAGTTTCATGATATATCTACAAGCTATGTCAAATATTCTACTCTTTAAAATAGAATTTCCATGCTAGATCATACTAGAAGTGATGGGGACATCACGCGCACACGTGCACTCACGCCGCCCCCCCTACGCACGTATGCCAGAAGGAGGGCCCTACCGTCAATCTGGATCGATGATGACGTCCAGGGAGGGCCTCCTATATAGAAGACGAAGTTTTGATTCAAAAGAGTGGGCCCGTTAGTCAAGAAAAGCCCGTCATGGGATCTCATGATTGTGGCTCACTAGTAAGATTGATTTCATATTTTAGGTTTTGCTTATTAATGTTATTTAGAACATCATGGACGCTTCAGATTTCTTTGATTAGTTTTTATTTTGGTTTATTTCATCGCCAAGTAATAGGTTGCGCACATGGCGCGAGTTTTGAGGTATATGGTTTTCTTATAAATAGGCAACCCTTGTAGCTTTTTTTCATTCATTGAAGATTAATAAAAATTATGCGTTTTCCTACTCTCTGAGTTGTATAGTCTAATTGGGTACGAACCCCTCCATTCATTGAAGGGTTAACTACCGTGGTGCGAAGCCACATCTATCCCGATTCGTCACCCCATCCATTGCTATCTCTACTATCCATCTTCTACCATCCCTTCTTCTCATCTCACCCCATCATCTACACTTCGAATCAATCATCTATTGCAGCAATTCTCCTCCCCACACAGAATTTCAGAATCTAGCCCTACAGGAGGGCTGAAACTTCGGCGGAGCATTATGCACAAACCGTGATCGAGCTGAGGTTTAGGGGTTTTGAAGTCCATCCCTGGCCGACCAGGGTCAAGTTAGCCTTTTTTTTGAATAGTGGGCCCTATACACCTGCGGCTGAGATACATGCATATGCATTTGGGCCATTGTTGTTATCCACGCATGCGGTACTTCTCTGGTTTGTCTCCCTTCCCTCTTTCACACTCCGTTTTCACCCAAAATCCCTAAATCTAACCCTAAATTACTCAAATGTTCATTTTTATGCTTCTTTTCTTACCTTAGGGCACTTCTCTGGTTCGAGTATCATTTGGTTCATAATTTTTATTGATCCAGCCCTATCATGTGTAGGCCTGGACTCACATAGATTCCCCTTATTGAATGGTTTGGACTTTCATGTGGGATATGAAATTTGTGTAATTGTTTCTGAACTAGTGTGATCTTAAGCCCGAAATCTCACACATCATATTTGAATTTCATGTCCTGCATCAAATTTGGTATCAAAGCCTAGGGTTCTTGTAGGGGAATTCATTACATGTTTAGGGTTTGGTTGTTTATGTCCATTACCCATCAATTCTCATCATATATGGCTGTTTAGAAGTCCATAAACCCTGACATAAGCTGTTGAAATTTTTTGTTATCCCCTTATTTGAATTATTTTAGAAATTAACTTAGCTTTCTATTTCTAGGTTAGAAACTTTCCTTTTCTATTTTTTAGAAACTATTCTTTTTGAAACTTTCTTAATCTGTTTTTTGGAAACTAATTTCCTTTCCTTTTTCTTTTTTAGAAACTAGTTTACTTTCCTTTTTCTTTTTAGAAACTTTCCTTTTTCATTTTTAGAAATAGGTTGCTTTTCTTTAGAAAATTTCCTAATTTGTTTTTTTTTTTTTTTTTAAAAAACTTTCTTAATTTGTTTTTTTTTAGAAACTTTCTTAACTTGTTAAAAAAAACTTTCCTTTTTCGTTTTTAGAAACTAGGTTTCTTAAAAAAAAAAAAATCTTATATTTTGACAACTATATTGCTGAATTTTGGTTGACACCCTACACTAAACGTGGAACAATTGTAAGAGTCACTAAACAAGTTGTCCCAGAAGTTGGAGTTTTTGATTAAGCGCTTGGAAATGGACCAATGCTTTGAACAACTTGATGTACGCATTACTCGACTAAAGACCATCACCAGGACAAACCCCACCATTGGGGTAGATGTCCAATCTCAGGCAGGTGGCCTAGAGGATAGATCAATGAATGGAGTTGGTGAAGGAATAATTATGGGTGTGCACCCGTGCCCCACCCATGAGAGACATTAAGACTACTATTTTGAGGGGTATGACATGTGTGGCCTTGTGGCTGGAGAGAGTGCACCAGAGGCTAGTGTAGAGTTACCCACTGAGACCATTTCGATAATGGATGAGTTACGTGATGTCTTTCTTGATGATCTATCGGATGAGTCTCCCCTTAGGAGGGATATAGAGCACACCAGAACATGGGACACCATAATACCTACAGCCGAGTTTACGTTGAATAGTTTTGTCGATAGGTCCACAGGTCTAAGTCCTTATGAAGTCTTTACTGGTTATAAACCTAGGAAACCTATTGATCTTGTCCATATGTCACTGTACCATAGGCTATTAGAGCCTATAGAGTCTTTTGCGCATCACATTTATTCATGGCATCAAGAAATCAGGCAGAAGATCACTATTAGTAATTAACATTACAAATTTTCTGCAAACGAAAATAAACTGTTCAAAGAATTCAATATTGGGGACTTTGTGATAGTCCGCATATGGCCCAAGCGGTACCCTCCGGGGGCCGTTTGTAAGTTACACGCGCGTAGCGCTGGACCCTTCAAAATTATAAAATGAAAACAGTCTCAATGCGTATGAGGTAGTTCTTCTTCCACCTTCTATGGGAATTAGTTTCGCATTCAACGTGGAGGATCTAGTTACTTTTCATGGGACCACTGATACTTTGTCCGACCCTTCGCCTACTCGTCCTCATTCCCCATATGTATCCCTTTAGGGGACCACTGATACTTTGTCCGACCCTTCGCCTACCCGTCTTCATTCCCCATATGTATCCCTTGAACCATAGTCCCTTCTCGACTCATTTTTCCAGCCTCCACCCTCCCATACCCACTCTTTCTGACCTTTATTCCCAGCCTCTACATCCCATACCTACC